>VZRX01011949.1:107093-117259 GCA_013398075.1 Notiomystis cincta
AGTCCAGATCATTTGTTTCCCTTCAAATCCTGTGGCATTTAATGGTTTCATTAGAAACTTTCTAAAGCAAATATATGACATAATTCCCACTTAATATAAAAAGAATATAAGATATAAGACATCCATCAAAATCTAATATGTGGATAAAAATAAATTCTTTCCGAGTGTTGTTTCTGAAGGTTCTGAGTGCCAGTGATGACACACAAGTGTTGCATCACACAGACAGGTCAGAAGTGCCTTTCAGTGTAGGTTTCTTGCATGTAGATAACAAACAGCCCTGGGGACTAGGCCCTGTGGTTTCAGTGGGGTTAAGATTGTGCCTTTAAAGAATAAGTACACTCTGTCACCAAGGTTTAAACCAGAAACATTTCCAGAGCTCCCATTTTCCCCTTACAAGTTTCAGGGGAACCAAAATGAACCAAAAGTTGTTAAGAAGGTGAGGTGAAAATAGGAAGCTTGTGATGCATGTCTTCAACTCTTTAAGCTTTCTTTTTTGGAAAATATTTACTATAGTGTGTTACAGCTAAATTAAATATGGTGAATGGATCTTTCCTAAGGGAATAAACTAAATTAAACCAGGAAGAAATCAAACCCAATTGTATTGCAGTTTGTATAATCATGTAGAGGGAATTCGTTATTCTGACTCAGTGCTTTACCTTTGGTAAAATTTACACCTAATCAATTAGAATAATATTTTTCTCAATTTTATACCAAAGAGGCATGTGAGGAAAATAATAAACATATTCTTGAAATCTTTTAGCATTTTGCATGTGAAGGATATATGACAAGTAAACAAGAGATCTGATGTTTCTGCTGGCAGATTATACCATACATGAAATACATGCCTTTGTTTAAATTATAGTGGGAAAATCTATGATCTAGTTACCAAGACTACATTTTAGTTTTAAAAAATCCATTAATTTATAAAAGGTTACTTCTCTTACAAATAGTAGAGTCATTGCAGTCTACCTATACTGCAGAAATACAGAAACACACAGAAATGGAGGACGTGGTAAACAGCAAAAGCTGTATTCACCATCACATAGGAAAATTAAGTGATATAACAAGAAGGTTAACTCTTCAAAGAAATGGATGTTAAAAAAAATATAACCCTGTGCCATTCACAGATTAAAAGGCACTTATCAGATATAGCACCTGAAAATCTTTGATGCTTTTTGACTAATGTGCTTTGGGGAGGGTCAGTGGGTGAGCATGAGAGGGTTTGTGTATTGATCTGAAGTGCCCAGAACCAGGCTCACCCTGACCCCATCACCCCAAAAATATCTCCATGGCCAGCAGTGCATCTCCATGTTGGAGTCTCCACGACAGCATATTGGTCCTGTCTTGCAACAGGTTTCTCTTTTGAAGCTATTCAGTAAAGTACAGGTTAGTTTTGTTGCATTTTAAGTATCTAGAACAGTTAACAGTAAGCAGTATTAAAAATTAATTAAATGTAGTAGCAGCCAAGTATTTCTGTTGTTAGTATGTTGACAGATAACATCACTCCACAAGTGTCTACCTTATGTATGCTTCACCAAGAATAATCAAATCTCCATTCAAACAGATCCACGCTAACAAATTGTAAGGTTAAAAGAATATAAGGCCTTTTATGAAAATACCTCACTCATTAATAATTCTGCCAGTGTTGGATCAGTTTATGAGCAGCTAAAGAAATTATGCCCACTGAGGTCAAGGGAAGCAGTACTCTGGACATATCCTGGGTTTCTGTGATTTACCCAAAGGACACAGAAGTGCAAGAGAAAAATTAATTTGTTTATTCCTCTATATATTGACAATGGACTGCCCATATATAAGTACAGAATGTATGAGTGGACAATGAAGATTTTGGCATCATTTTAGATTACGAGTATTAGAGGAACTTGTCAGCTGATTGTAATGAGAAAGCAGATGCAACAATTCTCCCACTCCTTCCTACATAAAGAAAGGTAAACAACTTTAGGTCTCCTCCCTGTTGAGATGAGTGGAACTTATTCAATAAAAAAGCACCGAAGAGAATGGTTCAATGAATGCATAACACTGAGTTTGGAGTCTGGGAAGCCAAATATATAATCCAGATCTACTAATGTGTATTAATTGACAAATGATGTGCTCTGAGTCTCTGTGTAATATAGCTACACACGTTCTGCCAGAAATGAAATGTTCTGTTAATTTAATTTCAAAGCCCTTGCAGAAAATTTATACTACCCACTCCTTTTTGGCATTCTTTGTAGTGGAAATATCATAACTTAGAATCCTGCTCTTGTTGGGACAGACTATTTTGCTTGCATCACATCCATCTAAAATATCTATATCAGCCAGTTTTATATTCAGCAAGGGAAAAAACTGACACCTGTGTGCCAGCAAGCCTATATTTTTTTTTAATCTACATATAAGGATACAGGTTTTACAGCTGTGAACTTTGGGCTAGTGGTGTCAATTCTCAATCTCAACTTATATTTCATGAACACTAAAAGTCAGACCAGCAAAACATCTTCGTAGTCTATGAGATATCAAGGTTGCATTGCAGCTGAATAGCTGAGCTCAGAGGTCTGTTAAAAGGAGGAGCTCTAAAACAGATATAAAATCCTCACTAAACCTTACTTTACACAACACTTTTTGTTGAAGGGCATGTACTTCCCATTCCCTGGGTGGAAAAAAACTTCTGGTTCCAAATCTTTGTTGTTCAAATATAACAGAGGGGCTACAAAGACCCTTATCAGACTGGCAAACCTTTCCCCAAATTTTTCTGATTTGCCTGATTAAGGGCTGCATGTACAAGACATGTTTTGTAGTGGCTTCATGCATTTTGGCTCCAATTTTCAGCACCACTGAAACTGCACAGAGAATGCAGGGTCCAGATTTGGGTTTTCAGTGCAGGACAGGTCCTGATGCATAGTAAGGAGTCCAGTTCAGGGTCCCCAAGATGGTCAGGGTTACAGGAAAGGATGGACAAGGGAAACAGAGGTTGCTGGGATGGTTTGGCCTGGGGAAGAAAAGGGGAACAGGAGAGATCTCTGCTGTAGTGTTGAAGGTGGAGGGATAGGAAGAGACAAGTACAACTCTGAACACTTTTTCTTCATGACAGTGGGCAATCAGTTGGAGGTGGCTCAGAGAGGTCATGTCTGTCTCTATCTGTAAAGGTGCTCAAGCCTCGAATAGGATTCTGAGCAACCTGTTCTCATCAGCCCTGCTTTATACAGGGAGAAGGACTAGATAACTCCTTCAGCTCTTTGTATATCATAAAAACTTTCTGTCCATGTGTGATTACATGACTCTTAGCATATATTATTGGTTTACTGCAAGCTTTCCCTGCTTTTGAGCCTGCCCTGATCATGAAGAGAGTAGTGCAGTGCTGTCACCACATGTCATTTGAGTAAAGTCAGAAAATTAAAATATTTTGTCCACCTGCTCTTATAAAGAGGCTTTCCAGAGAGCTCCACAGATAAAAAGCGGTGAGAAGGATTCCAAGTTCCAAACTCATATTCACTTAATGATCCAAGGGAAAGAGTGATAAAACACCAATGGTAGTCTGGTATTATGGCCTGTAACATCTCAGTTTTAAGAACACCACAATAAAGCATATGGAGTGTGAATATCCAATGCACATTGGCAGCCCACAGGTCACTCAGCAGCTTATGATATACTGTAAGTGTAGAGTCAGGCTAGGAGGCACAAAGAAATAAATGGAAACCCTTACCAACTACATTGATTTTAGCAGAGGAATCAAATCTCAAATTAAAATGTCTAATTTTATTTCAGGAATTTTAGAAATCCTATAGGACTGGATGTCTGGTTTGTTTTTTGTCTTAATGTACAATAACAGCATATTTTATTCACATTTTTTCTGTTGATTGGTTCTTGAGAACCTCCTTGAGAGAGACTTGAGAGAACACTACATATAAACATTACATGAAATGCAATCCAGCAGTACCTGTCTCCTACCCCAAGAATAGTCTGGATTTATAGCTTCAAGATCCAGAAATTTGTCTCATTTGGCTAGGACTCCAATGCTGATTTATTTGGATAACTTCCATTAATGAGTTATTTGAATACCTTACATTTCTTACTTTCACAGAAATAAAAATCAGGTTGGACTACTAAATTATCTTTCCTAACTTCCTTGATCTGCCACTGAAGTAAAGCATCACATAGAGTGTACACTCTCAACAGCTGAGAGTGCATGGTAATTGCTAAGAATAATTTAGTATATTATAAATAAATTTGAAGGATAATTACTATTTAGGACACTTTTGAATTTTCCCCAGTGGGACCCAGCTGCTGAAATGCAAGGAAATGGATTGCAGGACAACCATCTGTCAAACTTCTGTCTGCATTTTCCAAGAGGATCTCATCACCAGGGTATTAATTCAACAATAAAAACTGAAACTAGCTTCCTTCACGTGAAAGACAAAAAGTTGACTGGGAATAGCCAGCAGAGAGTGTCAGGGACAAATTCTGCCTGACCAAGTTGATTTCTCTTTGTGATGACATGACTGGCACTGTGGACAAGGGGTAGTGTCCACCTTGGCTTTAGCAAGATGACATGATTTCTGTTAGCAAAGCTGTAGACAAATTGGCAGGACATGACTGGATAAGCATAGGGTGGAAAACAGACTGGAATTTGAGGCTCAAAGAGATGTGTCAGCACTATTGGTTATTAGTAGCTAGTGGCATCCAGCAAGGGACTTAGAGGCAAAAGTATAACATGTTTTTATAGACAATCTAGATTGTAGGAAAGAGTGCACTTTTAACAAGTTTGCAGCTGATATCAAACTGGTGATGGGAAGGATGGGGTTGGGGGGAATAGAAAATAATCTGGAAGGCACTGCATCCATTCAGGATGACCTCCAAAAGATTGAAAAATTGGCTGATGACAATCAGCCACCTTGGGTTCAGTGAGGGCAAATGCAATGCCCTGCATGAACAGAATAATGTTAAGGCTTGACACAAGCTCTGAAGAAGAGCCAAAGGAATACAAGACTGAGGAGTTCGGGTAGGCAGAAAGAGTCTGCAAGGAACCTTTGCAGCAAAATATGCCAAAGGTGCTCTCTCTTTGCTCAGTCACAGTAGCAACAAGGATGACCCTATCTTGACCTGCTGCTCAGCATCAGTGAGACCATACTGCAGCTCAAGTCCAAGGTTTGGCATGCTGGCACAAGACAAAAGTCAGATGTTTAGGATACAGTCTGCTGGAAGATCCCCACAATGTCTGGAGCCAGAGCAGAGCACGTGGAAGAGAAGGTGGAGGGTGCTGGGCTGGTTCAGCCTGGGCATTAGTAGGTGAAGCAGATGAGGACAAGGACAGAGATGGGGATGCTGCTCTTGTACACAAGCTCATGAGGGGGCTGCAGTGGCTGTAGAGCAATGAGGCATTTTCCAGAGGGTTTGTGGAATCTCCACCCTCAGACACGTTCAAATCTCGATGGCATGAGATCCAAGGCCCTTGTCCAACTCCATGGCTCTATCCTGCTATGACTGCAAGAGGAAGAAGGCTCCACAGCTGTGTGATTTCCTGCTCTTTGACACACATAATACCCATTCTCTAGTGATGAACTACCTTTCTGCTTTAGCTACAGGAGGCATTGTGCTTGCAGGCCCTTGTACTGCTGGAGGACTTCAGCCACCCAGAGATCTGCTGGCACAGGTTGCCCAGAGAAGCTGTGGATGACCCACACCTGAAAGTGTTCAAGGTCAGATTGGATGGGGCTCTGGAAAACCTGGTCTAGTTAAAGGTGTCCCTGCCCATAGCAGGGGGATTGGAACTATATAATTGTTAATGTCACTTTTAACCCAAAGCATTCCATGATTTCATGATTTTATGAACTCCCACGAGGTTGTTAGAAGCCAAAAGCCAAGAAGAATTGATGTGGCTGGCTAAATAAATAAATTATGTGGAGCTATACGATACAAATAAATTATGTGGAACTATACAACACAGATATGTCCTTTAAACTAAAACAGGCATTGTTTCTTCAGCCAGTATTTTGGGAAGAAAAAACATTTACAGTCATTTAAATCTCAGCCAGTTTTCTTTTAAAGAAACTTATTAATAACTCTCCTTTTTGAGAATGTAGCCCTTGAAAATTTCAATTACATATAGAAAGGCTGAACTTGGAGATGATATTTGCTTTTTTTTTCAACACATACTATTGACATTTAGGGGGGGACAAGGGGTAAAAGATAGAAATAGTTGTATGCTATGAACTTCATCTCACATACAACTATTTTTATTATACTCAAGATTAATCAGAATATGTTGCTTGTGGAATTTGAAATTTTTGGCTAAAATTCTGTCTGCCAAGAATTTATTGAGCAGGTTGCTTTGCCTCAAAATACAAGCTTCTCCTCTAATTGTACATATTTTATGAATATTTTTAAATATCCTCTTTGGGTAAAAGGAGACAAAATGAGACAGAAATAACATTGAAAAAAATTTATTTTTATACTGGATGTGAGCATAATTCAATAACATGTATTTCCATGTCTGAATTTTGATGACTTAAAGCTCAACACTGTGAGACACCCAGACTGGTAGGCTTATACGTGTTCCTTCAGTGAGAAAAAGGCAAGTTTTCCTTCCCATCTTGTCCAGTCTAGTGCCTCTAATGCATTGCCAGACAGAGGGCAGCATCTGGCCTCTCACTGTGTCCATAGCCACAGCTATGTGCTGGCTCCTGGGCCACAAAAGGGGATGGCAATGAAATCCCACAAGTTTCAGCTGCAGGGATTGAACAGCAAGCAAGAAGAAGCATCAATATAAATTAAATACATCAATACATACTGCAAGTGAAAAGGGTAGCACAGGCTCAGGGGGTCCCTACTGCCAGGCATTTCTCCTTTGAGAAAACAAGTGATTTTAGGAGACAGTACAGAGATAATGATGGCCTTGCTGTTCAGACTGCACGTCAAACAAGCAGGGAGAGGATTTCTGCAGCAGTTTTTGGTCTCAATGCTTTCTCCTCTCTATGCTGAATTCTCCTTCCTTGTTTCTGCACCCAGGCAGACTCTTCCCAGCTTTGTTTTGGTGAAGAGACTTGCACACTGTGGAGCTTCGTGGATGCCTGGGACATCTCTTAGGGCATGTGCCAAGGCAGGCATCGAGCAAAGCAGGCTGATGAGCAAAGACCCCACAAGACCAAGCCTGTTGTCAGCCTCCAGAAAGTCTGGTACTGCTATGATTATCAGTCAGCACCACTATTTTTCAAGGACATTCATTCTGAGCTCTGCTACTGAGTAAGTCACTCTTTGACTGAGATCTGTTTATGACAAAATTCAAATGTTTTAAGTTGTTATCAAACACCTAATGTTCAGACTGATCTAATTTCTCTGTAAGAAAGTCAATGGCAGTGTCAGCAGGATACGAAAAAATGCACCTATTTATGTAATACCATTTGTTTCCATGTACATCTGTTAGTTCAAGCCAAATGTACCTTAACTGTTTGTGTTGTATCCTGACATAAGCCCTGATTAAATCAATTATTTATGCAGTATGCCATATGTCTGATAGTTATTCTAAGATGTGATGGATTGCACACTTGTTTCTGTTAAAACTGAACAGCTCCATTTTTTCAGCATGCAGAATTAGAAGACAGAAAGTACCTCCTTAACTGATCAAACAAACTCTGAAAAGAAATTAACTACTTTAATATTTTACTTAGAAGTGTTGTTATGAGCAAGTACTGTTGGGTTTTTTTCTACTTTTATCCAGAAATGAATGAAATAAGAAGATCAATAAAATGTAAATGAAACAATTTAATTAGGCATGTGATCGTTAAAGGTGACATTCATCCCTCACCATAAAAACCCAAATAATTGGATAATGTGGATAGGGTTAATTAGACACCTTTTATAGACCTCTATAAAGTGATATATAATCCAACAGTTAGATAAATAAAAAAAGGAAATATTACTGTAAACATATTAGCGTAATGCTGTGACAGGGATTTTTGAATGTGCAAGGGTTGGAAAATTCTAAATTACACCTCCCACAGCAACTGTATCTCAGCAATAATGCATATATAAAAATGTCAAGTCTAATGATAGATAGTGTACCATATTAAAAATTGTTTTTGTGACTGAGTAGATTTATTTAGAGCTATTTTGGGATTCAGAAGCTCCGCGGAGTGTCTCAGGGACACCATTCCCCAATCCAGCAAAGTATTTAAGCAAACATCTAATATTGGGCATTAAGCCAGTCTTTTTGACATCACCTTCAATCACAGGGTTATAGCCAAAAATAAAATTAGTGTTTCACTGAAATAGAGCCATGTAAAACCTATAACATATGTTTTATGTAGCCAAAGTCTCACTTTGATTTCCCAGTGGGAGAAGCTGTGTAATGCTAAGAGGGTTATATATGTTGACACAATTTCTTTCCAATGGCTTTATTTAAGCCCTGCCATATTCACCAGTATTTGTTGCTGACCCACAGAGAAAAACTACCTTCAAACTGCAGCTTGAATAATATAAGGCCTGACCCTGTAAAAGAATCAGTCTCTTCTGCCTCCAATGACAAGTGCAAATAGTCTTAATCCACACAAAATGAGGTGCAAGACACAGCTCTCAAGCCATAGATCTATGAGAAATGCATAATTAGTGCAGGCAAAATGGCACTGACAATAGAAGAACACATTTTAGGCACTGTGACACCCATAAATATTTTTGCTTACATTTTGTGAGATTACCCACCTAGCTACCCTTCTAGAGCATTAGAAACTCCGAATTAGAAAGAGCCAAATGAAGCCATAACTTGGATTTATCTTAATGCCTACCAGCAACTTTAGTTACAGCATGAAGAAATTCTGGTGGGAGTGTGGTGTGACTGGAAGAACCATTTTGTGGAAAAATGCATAAAGAGAAAGTCAAATGTTAGTATATAACAGCCTTTATGTAAAGAATGGCCTGCAGACATAGTTGCACAAATTAGGTTCCTTGCCACGTCGGTGCAGAAATATCTGCAGATCCTGGAGGCTGAGAAATACAGACTGAGAGAAAAAAAAATCCACAACAAATGTAAGATTTTGGTATAAATCTAAGAATAGCCGTGTATTTGTGACATCTTATTTTTCCCTTGTGCACATATCTCTAATACCATTTGAAATAATTCTGAAAATATTTAATCATTTATCTAAAATTGTATTTTATTTTTCCCAGAGATAAATAGGATAAGACATGCCTTAAGATAGTTGTGTATTGATGAGCACTCATTTTTAAAGGAAAATAGTGCCTTACCGTCTATCTTTAACACTATATCAGTTTCACAAGACCTCACCTCTTTCATTTAGTCATTTTCAGTGACTCTCAGGAATTTAAGAGTCAGCCCCTTCAGAACAGAGGGGTGACAAAGGAGGGGCTCAGTGTATAAGAAGAGCTCTGTGTCAGACAGATTGAGTGAGGAGGTTTTCCCACGAGGTTTCCAGCAGTGCTGGTGACACAGATAGTGTAGGCAGACCTTGGTTTCCAGCTGCCATTCCTGCCTCCAGACCTGTTTGCTGCCCACCCCAGACTGTCCAAAATTCCATTCAAATAAGGGACTCCTAATCAAACTGTCCAAATATTCATATTCCCATGAGACTAACTGCTTCCATACATCCCACATTTTGCACTGCAGCAAACCTGAAGAATAAAACCTTGGCAAGTAAAGGATTTCAGCTGCCTTTGTGGCTGCTCTGTGCACTGAGCCTCTGCAGTACACACTGATGGTTCAAAGAGGAGAGACTGAAGCAATCTGAGTCCTCACTGAGAGGTGTGGACCATTCTCTGAGCCCTTTGGGAGCTTGGTGAGGTGTCTGGGGCACGTTCCAGGATCCAAAAGTCCAGCAAACACAGAAAGCCTGAGGGCTGTAGCACTTTTTTTCTTTGAACTACATCTGCAGCTGTGGTTTTGAGTGTACAACAAGTTCCAAATAATTTTGTGGAGCAGAGGAAGGGGACATTTTCCTCAGCTGGAGGATCAATTTCAAGAAAAAGGAACTAACCAATAACCGACTACAAGACAACCAGGACAAAAATAAATTTGGGGACTTTTAAAATTTTTTGTTGTTGTTGCTATTTTAAATCAAATGCAGAAAAAGCTTAGGCTGCACTTTGTTGATATGTGCAGGAGGAGTTTGTTAGCAGAAATCTCAGTAGCAGTGTATACCTTATCAAATGGTACTATCTGCTCC
>VZRX01011950.1:6766-20289 GCA_013398075.1 Notiomystis cincta
AAAGATTTCTTGTTCAGCTATATAGAAATATTACATTGAGACATAAAAATCACATGGGTTTAAGGAGAGAATGTCTTTTCATGAATATCAGCTCCCAGGCATTACTGAATACTCTGAGATTAAGCAACTACTAGTCCCTTGGAGAGTCTCTTGAGAAGGATAACTAAAATTAAAAAAAAAGAACATAGTCCTCCCAAAACCTAGAGAAATCTGACTTGGTGAAAGAGATGCAAAACCTGAAACTGTTCAGCCCACAGAAAAGTGGGCTTCCTGAAGGCAGGAAGATGAGTACTTACAACCACCAGTTTGGATGATTAAAAGGGAGGTTGTCAGACTACTTTCTGCATTAAGTCGATAAAAACAAGCTAAGAAGCAATGAGCTAAGAGCAGAAGACAGGAAACACATTGTCTTGTAAGGTACCTGCCCCACTTTTTCCCTTCCCACAACCTCACTATTGTTATTGTGACACCGGCAAAATTTTAAGAAAGCATGACTATGTTCCACCAGTATATCTAATAAATGGTGAGGGGAAAACAAGTGTGTAAGTTTCTTCGGACAACATCTTTCATGGATAGTTTAAAAACTTTTATCTGCAGTGTTTTTAGTGTATTATACTAAAAAGTTATTGTTGCTGATTTTACTGTCTTCTTCAAAGAACTGTTGGTGGAAAGGGAAAATTCCACAGGTGTTATGTTCAGGGATTTCTGTTTTCACTAAGGTAGATAGTTTTATTCCTCCATCCTCTTCCATCTCAGTAAATTGTATTATTGGCATTTTAATTGTGCATACGAAATTTGCTTACTTGAAGCCAGGGAAAACATGTATTCCTAAGTTTACAGCAAGAATTTACACATTCACCTCCATTCCTTCTGTTTACATACATTTGATGTATTTGCTCAGGGAATGGATATGGTATAGCAGTGTATATGGCAAATGACAGGGTGTAATAAACAGAAAATAATCAGGTATGTATGAAGAAAAGATGTTTTGGAACAGGTTTGGTCGAAACCTCTTTTCACTTACAGCAATGAAATTCCTATCAACTTAGTATTGGATCAGGACTGTATAGCAATTGGAAAACGTAACACAAACACATTTGGGGGAAAAATATTTTTTATAGGTAACTGGCAAGTGAAGAATAGGCAATATCACTAAGTTATATTGTGTGAGCAATCATTAGTTGCTCCATTTTAAAATAAACTCTTGTTTTCTTATTTTAAATACTTTACATATCTCCTCTGTGATTCTTTGATTCACTGAGTTCACTTTTTTCTTTTCATAAACAAGAATTTTCATTGTTTTATCTAGGCACTCTGAGGTCTCACACTTATCACTCTGAACCAGACCTGAACGTTCCTGAGAAGAAAATCATTTGAACATGTATGTGGAGCACAAAAAATATGGTGGAATTACTCCCTTGATCAATATTCAGTATGAATTCAAGTACTCTGTCAGATTAGAACTTTTCTGAAATCATACATTATTCAAAAAGTTTTCAGGGTGTCTTTTGAGTTACTTAGCTGGAGTAGTTTGTGATGAAGAGTTTTAGAAGCTTACTTACAAGAGAAGAAAGATGGGAGAAGACCCAGCTCACAGGAGCTGTGGACATTATGCTTGACTTCACTGAAAATTCAGAGACAACAGATCTTACAACAGGAGTATTAAGACAGGTTGGAAAACAACATGAAAACATGTCCTCCCATTATCTAAGCTGACCATGCTACAGTGAGTTTAAGAGATTGAAGCTGATGATTATGGTCTGGTTTTGCCAAAAGAGCAGGAATTACCAAACTGTGTTCAAGCATGGGCTTTTATGAGTAAACCTACAAAAGTGTGGTCTACAAAACAGAACACACATTCTATGATTATTTTCAACTAAACACAAAAGAAACCCCCAAACCAGGGACCAGAAGTCAATCAGGTTCAATGGAAATGATGATACCACACAACACTCTCACCTGATTCCTGTCTTCATTCATGCATGCACTGGATAGTGGGCTACAGAGCAAACAATGGCAGTTTACAGCTGTGATTCAGGATGGTAGGAGATGTCTTGACCTGTTACTTTGCTGCCTTTCTGTATCAGTTTCACTTCCGAAAACTGAGGGCAGGCAGTAGCACTCGTTCAGAAGATCGGGAGGTAAGGGTAGAGAAGACAACAAACAGCAACACAACTAAATAAATTCATGAGATCTGTTCCTTTCAGATACATTATGGAAGGTGTGATTGTGTTCAGTGCGAACTGAACCTGCTGCTCCTGTAAGTGCCTGTTTGATCCCAGGCTCCTATCTACCAGCAAAGATTATAAAGGAAACCTTTTCATCTCATAAGGTCATTGCTTGCAAAATTTATTTGGCAGCAAAGTGACATCTTTTAGGTAGCAATTAGGCATCCATGACTAAACTAAAGAGCAAAGGTTGCCTGGCTTAATCCCTACCCTCCAGCTTTGCAACAAAGGGTGAATAAATGACATAAGAACTGCACAAACTTATGTTTATTTATAATACCACATACCCAGCAACTCTAACCTGGAGCACTCCAGAGTGGAAGGAGTTTTTATATATACGTTTTTATAATGCCTTCTTCATTAAGATTTCATCATCCACCTACGCAAAAAGCTACTTCCCTTTCACTTTGTTATATCTGCTTTTACCCTCTCCTGTTCTTACATTATTTTTTTAATCTCCCGTTCCTACTTTACATGCACTCTCAAATTTTAAACAAGCAAAATTTGTGCATTAGGGTGTCCTTTTCATCTATCATTTATGAATGACAGGTTCTTTGCTGCAGCTTAATGGTAGGAGAGAGACATTTTTTTAAACATTAAAGTGAAAACCATTTACAGCTATGATAAGAGAGGTTCTGTTGACATTAAACTTTAACACATGCACAAGTTAAAGGCAAGTAGTTGCTCCAACAGGTGAGAGTACTATGCATGTGCTTTGTAAGGGAGTTTGTTCAACACAAGAGCTGTCTCTTTGTTTTCTCTGTTTGACAACCTGTAGGGTCTGGTGCTTCAAACAATGCATCTGGTAATCAGCAGCCACCAGAGTTTGATGACTAAAAGGCATTTAGGGCACAGTGCAGAGGACTAATTTTTAAAAATTACCATTTTGTTAGAGGAAAATTTTTCATACCATTTACATTGGAAAGAAATAACAATAAATAAATAAATAAATAAATAAATAAATAAATAAATAAATAAATAAATAAATAAATACATCTAAAGAGTTAAAACTTTCATTTTACACTTCCTGCTCACACCTTTATCACTTTCATACTGGACTATCACTACCTTTACTGTCCTCTTCCATTAAAACTACACAATTCTGTTGTAAGATATTGGCTAACACCTATTTTGCTATATTTTGTTCTGTTCTGTTCATCAGCAACTGCATTCTCAGGAGCATCAAGACAGTTCAGAATGGTAAATAAATACATCTGCATTTTATATCATATGAACTTGGATTGAATACTGTTCCTAACAGTGTTAGATACATTGATTGAACAAAGAGAATATTGAAGAAGAGAGTCTTAGAGAACTGCTTTCAGTCCGTGTTTAGACCACAGGGAAAATTAGCAGATCCCTGCAAAGATACAGTTGCAAACAAATTCCTGTTGCAAACATACCGCACAGATAATAGAGAGGATACATACAGAGATTAACTGTTTTCTAGTTATTTTGAAGTCATGCAGCTCTCTCAACAACTTGAAAGAGGACAGCAGAACTTATTGATAAAGCACACCTCCCACAGCAAGAATGAAAACATATATCTAGGGCATGGTTGACAGATGAGAAAACTCTGTTTTTATTGTAAACTAAAAAAAAATAAGTTATTTTCATGGAATACTGTATTTTGAGTTACCTCTATTGATACATTTGCCTTAATCAGCAGTGGTGAAACAAGTTGCGTGTTGCAGTCAACTTGCTTGGAGGGAAGTGATAATGGTATCCAGAGGGACCTTGACAGGCTTGAGATTTGGGCTGAAGCAAACCTCATGAAGTTCAACAAAGAAAAGTGTAAGGTCCTACACCTGGGTCATTGCAATCCCAGACATGCCAATGGGTTGGGCAGAGAAGAGATTGAGAGCAGCCCTGAGGAGAAAGACCTGGGGGTGACATGTGATGAAAAACTCCCCATGAGCCAGCTGTGTGTGCTCGCAGTCCATAAAGCAAATCGAATCCTGGGCTGCATCACAAGGAGCATGGCCAGCAGCTCAAAGGTGGTGATTTTGCCCCTCTGCTCTGCTCCTATTTGATCCCACCTGGAGTACTGTGAACAGTTCTGGTGTCTCCAACATAAGGAGGACATGGAACTGTTGGAGCAAGTCCAGAGGAGGACCATGAAGTTTGTAAGAGGACTGAAGCACCTACCCTATGAACACAGGCTGAGGGAGTGGGGGCTGTTCAGCCTGGAGTAGAGTAAATCAGAGANAGTGTAAGGTCCTACACCTGGGTCATTGCAATCCCAGACATGCCAATGGGTTGGGCAGAGAAGAGATTGAGAGCAGCCCTGAGGAGAAAGACCTGGGGGTGACATGTGATGAAAAACTCCCCATGAGCCAGCTGTGTGTGCTCGCAGTCCATAAAGCAAATCGAATCCTGGGCTGCATCACAAGGAGCATGGCCAGCAGCTCAAAGGTGGTGATTTTGCCCCTCTGCTCTGCTCCTATTTGATCCCACCTGGAGTACTGTGAACAGTTCTGGTGTCTCCAACATAAGGAGGACATGGAACTGTTGGAGCAAGTCCAGAGGAGGACCATGAAGTTTGTAAGAGGACTGAAGCACCTACCCTATGAACACAGGCTGAGGGAGTGGGGGCTGTTCAGCCTGGAGAAGAGAAAATCAGATAGAGGTCTTATGGCAACCTTCCAGTATCTGAAGAGGTTCTACAGGAAAGCTGGAGAGGGAGAGGGACTCCTCATCAGGAACTGTAGTGATCGGACAAGGAATAGTAGTTACAAATTGAAAGGGAAAAGACTTAGGTTAGCTATTAGGAAGAAATTTTTCACTGTGGGGGTGATAAGACAGTGGAACAAGTTGCCCAGGGAGGCTGGAGATGCCAGGCTTGGCAGGCTGTATAAGGCATTGAGCAACCTGAGATGGGAGGAGGTGTCCCTGCCCATGGCAGTTGGGGTTGGAACTAGATGATCTTTAAAGTCCATTCCAAACCCTTGATAGTCTATGATTCTATTATTCTATGATTTGAAATTTAAAAGTGATCTGCAAGTATAGAAGATTGATCACTGATGACAGAAAAACCTAATAAGTCATTCAAGTGGTTTACAGTACTGACCCATAGAATGTAAGACTCAACCTCCAACAGGTTTTTATAAAAAGACAGATAGCCCTTAAGTATCTCTCAAGCATACAAAAACAATTCAGGTATTACTTTTCAATATTCATGGAGAGTAACATTTAATTTGAAAAAGAGATCACTCAGATAAAAGAAAGAGATTGGAATAAAACAGTTAAAAGAACCTGTTAGATAAATTACGAACATGACTTACCTTGTAGATTTTGCAATGGCAAAGTCATGATGCCTCCTGCTGCAGCTGCTGCTACCAGTCCTTGGATGTTGGTGAGATTTGCTGTAGGTAGAGTTAGGACGAGTCCTTGTTGGCCCCCCAGCTGCCCAGCCATGTTGAAAGGAATAAGGATTGGCTGATTCAGGGCTGGAGTGCCTCCTGGCATCACCCCCGCAACTGCTGAGGCTAACTGCTGGGCTGTCAGTAGTGGCTGTAAAAAACCACAGACACAAACCTATTTTACTGTGTATAGCTCAGTATTACACACATACAGCCCTTCTAGCTTGAGATCTTTTTGTGTTCCATTAGACATGCACTGCTTCCAGTATCTTAAAGCATACATTTTCACCAACACAGAAAGATTTGACAAAAATGACAATCTGAAACTGTAAGCCTCAGTCACATAGCGTAGAAGCAATCCCAGCTGAATCTAGACTGGAAAATTCATTACGCGTGTATGAAAGATAATTTATGAGCAAAAGAAGACCTAAGTCAGTCTACAAGTACCTAAATGCCAACATTCCCTCAAAATTCCTGGTTGTATGCTGATTGATAACTGAAGAAAACACTGCAGAAACAACTACCAGAAGCTTTGTGGACCAAGACTGTCCTGGGAAGTGGAAGAATATTGAGTATCTATGTTCTTAGAGTACAGCTGAACTTGGATAAAATTGTGAAGTGAGATGGGAAATATTTTTAAATCTTATAAAGTGCCATACTACTATGTCTATACTCTGATCTAAAGAAGATAACTATCTGACATAAAAGATAATGAATGCATTACTAATGCAGGAGCTCGGTGTGGCAGACATAACTGTCAGAGACAATAATTCTACATTAAAATTGCACAAGCTTTTTAATATTAATTTATTATTTTAATTTCAGAAATAATTTACATAAGAAGTTCAAATATTTTAACTTCCTAAATATGTAAAAGTTCTTAGGTTTTATTTTAGGAAAAACATACAATATCTAATCTTGCCAAACTTGACTTTTAAAATATACATGATACATACATGTTCCGTTTTTGTAACACTGAATGCAGCCAAAGAGAATCACATTTTCTACATTCCACAGATGAAAGATGATCAATCACAGTTATTTATTGTTCATCTCAATTAGTTAAAAGGAAAGATACTGACCTGAGGCCCAACAGGAAATGCAGGATGGGACTGACTGGCTTGGTGCTGGTCTGCTGGGCTTGTATCAGGTAGCACAGTGTTTCCTCTGCCCTCTGAAATCCAGAGAATGGATTGACTTTAATATCAAGCCTAGGGACTGCCACATTAGCTTCTACTCTGATGTCACATAACATGAAGCTGAAAATGATATGTTAAAGTGCTTTATCAATAACTCAAGCACTCAAATAGCTTATCAGCTGCATAAATTATGCTAACGTTCAATCAGACCAGCCAACTCATTCAAAGAGTTACAGAAATCTGACAGCAGTGAAACTGAAGCTATCATCAACCTAGCTAATGTGAGTTGCCTTATACATCAATTTAAATAGAGTATATGAGCACTCTGTGCGTGTGGAAACTGCATTTTTTACGCTTAGGTGAGCATCAGCCATTGCAATTTCTGAAAGCAAAAATTATCTGAAGAACAATCAATTCACATCTACATTCTATCTTAATAAAGTATTTTGTTTTGTCAGTTACTGAGGCAGCAGAGGTCCTACTATGCACAATAAAGAGGCACTATGAAAAATGAAAACTGATACGCTTCCATATGACAGCTTGTTTTTTTAAATCGCATGTGGAGGATGAGCAAAATTCTGTGAAACCAAGGATTTCCAGAATTTATTGAGATGATCAATATCCAACAATCAAACGATATTCTGGTCACTAATGACTTGCTAAACATAGAACACAGTCCAGCCCTACTAGATATTGCTGAAGTCTGCAAATACAGATTTGAAAGGGAGGAAGAAAAATAAAAGCATCCTATCAGTTGTAAGAAAGTACCAAAATGTCTTCAAAACTACATGCCAATCCTCCATTTCCTCTGGATGAAGGGCTCAACTGATTCCTAATTTTTCAATGTTGATGGCATGATCAGGCCCACATTGATTTTTGAAGTTGTAAGAATGACAGCAAGTATCGAATGTAGCTGCAAGAGTACTGTGGTGTCTGGCAATGGCACCAGGTTTCCTGACTGGTATGCTATCTCCTGTTTTGTTTTGGGTTTTTTTCTGATAAGTGGTTGAAATTTCATTCTAAGTAAACCTTAACAAGATGCTCTTTTCTGATGTTTGCCCTATGAATAGCAAGACAATTCAGAAACAGTTTCTTGGCACACCCTTGTGCTGTAAGGAAAAAGGATATGATTCTGCCATAAATTTTAAAGAGGGTATTATCAGCTCATTTAAAACAAATTCTTTTATATATTCTCCAAGGGGAACAACTTATAAATAATGGAAATGTGAAAAGAAACCTTTACCGCGTTAAGGTTCAAATAAAATTGACTGCTACATATTATTCCATTGACTTCTATCTCTACAGCAAGTTGTCAATCATAACAGCATTTTAGAATTGGATTAAACAATAAATGTGCAGAGTTATTATGCAGCAATCTGAAAATCTGATTAATTTGTAATATCTTCGTGTGGTCTCAAAAGTTCAGAAATGGACATTGTTCTGGGAATACTTACAAGTAGTCTATTGAAATATCTGATTTGGAACTAATAAAAATATACAAACTTGCTGACATTTTATGAAGTGAATTCTACAGATATATGTTTGCCATTTCAATGACCATTGTCGTTTAATAATGAGAATAAACTGACCTACTATAATCAGTGAGGACTCCAACAATTGCCTTGTAACATGCAAAAAGAGATGCAGTCATTAAATTTTTTTATCTGCAATTTACTCATTCAAGTTAAATGAAAAGAGAAAAATATAACTAGATATACAAGATTCAGTCTTTCAAATGCATAACAATCCTAGTGCTGCTGCCATCCCTAAGACCAAAGATAGGGTTTCCCAAGTATGATTTCCTCCTATACAAAATAAAGCACTATGTTACTAAACATAAATTTTCCTCTGGTAATTTCCACATACTGTTACAGTCTTTTTTTTTTTAATCTTCACAGCTGTATGTGTAAAGTGATATTAGATCAAAGGCTCAATACCAATGAAGATATCACTCCTCATTAAGATCAAATCTTATAAGTCAATTTTGTTTCTGTAATTTTAAGGGCTGAGAATTGTGTCTTTGTGTGTGATTTAATCAATATTAAAACAAGCTCCTGATAATCTGTCATATCATAGAATTATACTATTAAGTCTTTGGGAAAAGAACAAAACCTAAGTCAAATATTCATTAGAATTAGATTTTATTGCAATTTTTATACTTTGAGCTCTCAGAAAATATATAAGAAGTTCTGAAGTAACATGCCTGTGTTTCAGTATTCTTTTTTCCATGGTGCCCATCCAAAGAACAGCTGATTTCTGTTATCTATAATGTAAGGATTTTTCAATATTTGATCATACAATCTTTACATAGCACAAGTTGGTTATATTGGACCATCAAACCAAAATTAATTACACTCCTTTCCTTTTTCATTGTACTAATTGGAATCACTTAGGATTACACATCTGTCACACAGTCACTACAGATGACTATTTTTTTTATTTCAGTGCTCAAATTCTCTGCCTGTTGCTCCTCGTTTTGTTCCCATAGGATGCAGTCATCTCAGGAAAATAGCACACACTTTCATTTGGTCTCTACATGGCATCCTATATGAAATTATCAATCCTATATTCTCTGACTGAAATTCTCAGATCTCTTTAATCTACCTGCTATAACAGACACTCAAGAGTCAAGAAAATGTGCAAGAAAATCTACCTGCTGGGCTGGCACTGAATTTCAGGACTAAGGTCTGTTGCATCACATAGTGAAAACATTTTTTTCCTTGCTGTACGCTGCATTCACTGACACACATAGGTCAACACTCCGAGGAAGGCAAGGCAGAGCACAAAACATCAATAGAAGGCTACTTTTTCTTTTCTGCCTTATAATAATATATTTCTGACTGGGGGGATTCTCTTGATTTCAGAGGAGTCAGGGAGCTCTGTCTATTTCTGATTTCTCTACTATTTCTGCTTCAGAGATGCATTGCTATGAATTTGGGAAAATACCTTCGTTAAGACCAACTGCCCTAAACTGGCAGCACACAATCCCCTACATTGTTTCTCCCCTCTGTTTTAGTGCATTTATTTGGGAGTTGATTAGTTCCAGATGCTGGAACAACCTCTGCAGGTAAATTATTCCCTTGTCCAAATTCCAATCCTCACAAATAAAAATGGACAGTCAAAATCTAGCCTAGATTTTCCATTTGTTGACATCCAGGCCACTAACTCCTGTTAGGTTATTCTCCAACTCTGCTCAGCCTTCTATCAGTGGGGGGTCTGCCAGCAAGGAACCAGGACTTACAACAATCCCTACGGAGCTGGGGAACTACCAGCAGTACCTTCTCTGTTTGTGACTGCGTTTTGCAGAGATTCTACTCTCATTACATGCCCAACTGCTGGTGCACAAAGGGCAGGGGGAAGGCAGTAGCAGGGCTACAACTATGAAGAGAGAGCCAATTCTCTGTAACACTGTTTGCCTAGGCAGGGCTCTTTTAACTGAGTGCAGACAACACAGCCTAAGTCAATGAGTTTCCTCAATAGTACCATATGAACAGAGAGGAGTGCCACTGCCATAGTACTGCCATGACTGTAGACAAGGCTTTAATATTTGATAAGCAGTGTTCATCATATGTGATTCATCATAAATTAATTATGATTTATATAATACATAACATTCACCTATCATCCCACCAAGAGACTGGAAGGGCATGACACAATAAAAAATTGAAGTGTACTGTAAACACTGTAAAATAGCCTTCTTGAAATAAAATAATATTTAAAATAAAGCTAAGTAAAACAAAGGCAACCTTCTTCTCCCCTTATCAAAACAAGAAAAAAAATTCCACGGAACAAGTGAAAAGCCATGTTGTACAAAATTTGGTTTAAAAAAGACAAAACAACAAGAGAAACATCCTAAGAAAAAAAGAAATTCCACTTCTCAAGGCCACCACGCTTCATACAAAATTACAGCTGTAAATGTATTGGCTTTTGCACAGCTTGCTTATATTTTGTTTCTTACACATTTTCAGCAACACAACAGGTAACTCAGTTCTTGTCTCCTAGTGCCCTGTGAAGGCAAGAACGCTCCAATCCCCCACTTTACAACTAATGGGGAGAAGAGACTCCAGTATGAGTTCTCAAATAAGTACAATTTAGCTGATCTCCTCAGCTCTAGATCCACTGTTCAGGAAGGCATAGGTCAAAACACAAGACTGCTCTGCGACTCCTTGGCTGTTCCAGGGATACAGCAGTTCTAACAAGGTGAACCTGCACATGCTCCCCAGTGACCGATAACAGAAATTCAACTCAGAACTTTAACTGTAAAGAAAGAGCTGTAAGGTGGGAAGCAGATGAACCTAGTATTCTATCAGTCCTACGAAAGTCTTTTAAAAATTCAAATCACCTAGTTTGGTGAGAGGAAAATATCCAGTTAAGGGAGGAAGTATTCAATTAAACCTAGTAAAAGCACCCCACACCAGAGACAGTGTTCAGCAAAATGCACCTCATAATATATGTAAACTCCTACTGGAGCAATCAGACCAGCAAGTATGGTAAAGAAACAGTGTTTTATCACCATTGCTACTGAGTTCACTGTTTTCATTCCTGTGGTGTCTTTAACAGTTTTACACTCTCTGCTGTGGTCTTTACACAGTCCTGTGGGGCAGCTCCATCAAGTGTCTCATTACAGGTTGTACAGCTGTTCAGACTTTATTAAGACTCGAAAGAGCTGTCCCACAGAGTGGCATAGTTTAGGAGTCCAGTTGAGATGCAGGAGGAAACCTTAACAGTGGCACCAACTCTGTATGCAGTAGATCACACTCCTAGATCCAACTACATCACAAAACTGGTAAGTCTTCATTATAAACCTGTTTAGCTGCACATGTATCTTCAGGAATTCCCAGCTACAAAAATACAACAGCCTTTCAAAAGCAACTGGTGCCACTTGATATCTGCAGCAAGTTCTTATGATGTGGCTCAGCAGGGTGAGACATTATTTTAAATGAAAATGTTGGCTGGAAGCTGCAGAAACTTATGGCATGCATGCCTCCAGATCTTGTAAATCCTGAAATTAATTAACTTCTTTCTCTTTAATATTGTCTGAAATTGGTTGTGGTAGTTGTTTACAATGAGCTTTTGCCAGGAGTTCCCAAACACTTTATATTTATATTTTTAAAGAACATTCAGTCTTCCAACCAGGTCTTGCAAAGTATGTCAAGCCCTACCATCACTAAACCAAGTTTAAATCACACAGCAAGAGCTTTTGGTTAGCACCTCTCCCCGCCCTTTCAATCCTTCCCTCCTCCATAGAGCAAAAGCTAAAAAAGTAATAAGTAGCAGAAAAAGTAGTAGCCAAAATTATAATAGTGTCTGGTTTGGAGGAGCTATTTGCCAGTCAATGATAATAAATCACTCTGCAGCAGCCACTAAAATAGTCTTTTCTACACCAAAAATACCCCAAAATAGATCTCCATAGAAATAACCAAGTGGTTGACCAATATTTGGACACTGTTCCTGTAATATGTTGATCTTGCCTTCATGTGAGTCAAACCCCCACTGGATTATGAATGTGTTGGATTACTTTTCTAGGAAAGGTTTAAGAATAGGTTAAAAAAGCTTTACATGTAAGAGGCATAAATCTCACCACAGCTGAATTGCATGAAAGATCTTTTGGTTAGTAATGTCTTGTCTTGATGAGACCTCTTTGTAACAACATGCCATGAAGGAAGCAAAAAAGGAAAAAGTAGCCATATGACTTATCTTTGCCAAAACAGCAAGTGGCAGACAACTTGCTTCAAATAGGGCACTGCAACACATCCTAAGAGGATTAAATTTTATGAGACATAATGTTTCTAATCCATGCAAATGCTTGTCTTCAGATATATACATATGCCTCTCTATGTATAGATACATAATTTAAACAAACAAGTTTCCTACATCACTTTCATTTTCATATTATTGTTCTGCTTTTTTTTTCCAGCATTACAGTAACTAGAAAATAACTACTGGTAAAAGATGCTATTAATTTAAGTGCATTCATAGTGTGTTATGTCACTAATAGACTTGGGTAACACTATTTCTTTATCCTTTTTACAAAGCATTATTTTATTGCCCTCCTAATTTCCATGATTTTACTTCCATTTAAAGTCGAGTGAGGGCTTTGCAGAATTTTATTATATTATTGTCCTGTCATTATTCTAACTCCATTACACAACAACACAAAACCAGCATCAGCTTCCATTTGTCATATTACTTATTTTGAGGATTATGTCAGACTATCTCAGTGTACATGCCTACTAAACATAATTCGGAGTTGGGCAAAAAAGTAATCACTGATTCCTTCTAATAATGCTTCTAAAAAAAGGTTTTGTAACTATTCTGTAAGAGCTCTGGCATCTGACTTAGACCCATCCAGCCCTTTAGAACAACCTAGCTATATTTACAAAACATAGAGATGACATTTAAAGGTACATATAGACAAACAGATTTGAACTTCTTTGTCCATACTCCCAACTGAGCTGACAGATGTCAGTCTTGGTGTGGAAGCCACACAGTTATGCTCACATGGTTCTCTACAAATGGATACCTGTGCACCTCTCTAACACAGCTGTGTTGTTTCTCTGCCTAGAGAAGCTGTCTTATGTCTGGCTACAAATGGAGCATAGAGAACTTGGAGAAAAGAGAACCCTGGGTCCACGTTTCCTACAAGTCAGATCCTTCAGCAGTCAAAAGATGGTTTAGCACACTTGATGTGCTTTATTAATTGGATTGCTACTGCCTTCCTAATATTCTTTTAGTGTGCCCAGCTTTGAGGATATGCAAAAGATAGCCAGGATGTCACAGTTTGGACAGGTGTT
>VZRX01011951.1:0-14786 GCA_013398075.1 Notiomystis cincta
CCTGGGAAGGATGGGGAGAGGCCCGGGAGAGCCCCGGGAAGGATGAGGAGAGCCCCGGGAGAACCTCGGGAAGGATGGGAAGCACAGGGAGAGCCCTGGGAAGGATGGGGAGAGGCCCGGGAGAGCCCCGGGAAGGATGAGGAGAGCCCCGGGAGAACCTCGGGAAGGATGGGAAGCACAGGGAGAGCCCTGGGAAGGATGGGGAGAGGCCCGGGAGAGCCCCGGGAAGGATGAGGAGAGCCCCGGGAGAACCTCGGGAAGGATGGGAAGCACAGGGAGAGCCCTGGGAAGGATGGGGAGAGGCCCGGGAGAGCCCCGGGAAGGATGAGGAGAGCCCCGGGAGAACCTCGGGAAGGATGGGAAGCACAGGGAGAGCCCTGGGAAAGCTCTGGGAAGCACAGGGAGAGCCTTGGGAGAAATCCAGGAGAACCTCAGGAGAGCCCTGGAGAGTCTCGGGAAGGGGCTGGGGGAGGCTCGAAACTGATGGAAACGGCTCCAGAGGATTTTGGAGCTGCCCAAAAGCCTTCAAAATGATCCCAAATCCTTCCCACAAATCCCCAAATGCCTCCAGAATGATCCCAAATCCTCTAAAACTACCCCAAATCCTTCCAAATGATCCCAAATCTTTAAAACAATCAAAATCCTTCCTCAAAATCCCTGAATCCTTCCAGAACGATCTCAAATCCTTCCAAAATGATCCCCGAATGTGTCCAAAATGATCCCAAACCTTCCCAAAACATTTCTGAATCCTTCCAGAATGATTCTAAATCCTCTAAAACTACCCCAAATCCTTCCAAATGATCCCAAATCTTTAAAACAATCAAAATCCTTCCTCAAAATCCCTGAATCCTTCCAGAATTATCCTGAAACCCTTCAAAATTATCCCAAACTCTTCCTAAGTGATCCCAAATCCCTTGGAGAGGCAGTTCTGTGGGATCCCAGTGATCCAGGGCAGCACTGGACTGGATTTAATTCCTTAAATCCTCCTTGTAGAGTGAATTAAGGAATTAAAAATCCCTGGAATCTTGAGAAACATCCCTAAAATCCTCTCCCAACCCCGGGATGAGGATCCAGGGATGGAGGCTCCATCTGGGAATGAAAACTCGGCTCCAAATCCCAAAAATTCCACATCTCTCATCTCACAGTGAGGCCACAACGTGGAATCCAGCCCAGGAAGCCCCGGAAATTGGGAATGCTGCAGGAGATTGGGATGGAGCAGAGCTGAAATCCCTCAGAATTCCACAGGCAGGCCTCGAATCCATCAGGATTCCAGCCGGGATGGGACAGAGCTGGAGAAGGGATTGAGATGTGCTCCCAGGGAACAGTGGGATGAGAGGGAACGGCCTCAAACTATGCCAGAGGAGGTCCAGGCTGGATATTTGGGAATATTTCCCCATGGAAAAGGTGAGCAGGTGTTGGGAAGGGGCTGCTCAGGGCAGGGCGGAGCCGCCATTCCCGGGAATCATCCCGGAAACTCCTGGAAGCGGCACCTGGAGGACGGGATTTGGTGGGATTGGCCTCGACCTCAGGGGAACTTTTCCGGCTGGAAGGACTCCGGAATTCCACGATCCCACCCTAAGGATCCCCTCCCCCCATCCCCTTTTCCCAAAATCCCGCGGAACTCCGGGCTCACCGAAGGAGTGGTTGATGACCTCGAAGAGGGCGAAGTAGTTGGCGGTGACGCTGTCCATGCCCACCTTGGCAGCCACCGCCTGGAAAACGCCGGGAAAACGGGATCAGCGCCAGCCGGGCATTCCCGGGAATTCCCTAACCACGGAAAACCCGCTTGGAACTCTGCCAGGAAAACCAGGGGAGGGTTTTAAGGGATTAAATCCCGCCCCGATTCCCATCCCTGCGGCTGCTCGGGGGGATACTGAGGTTGTGGGGTCTCCACAATTCCAGCCTAAATTCCCAGTGGGAAAAGGAGTGGAAAATTCCTGGCTGGAATAATCCCACAGCCGAAACTCGGTGTGGAATTCTGTGGGCACACCCAAATCCTGTTTATCCACAGGATTCCGGGGCTCCCGCTCTTTTCCAGCCCAATTTCCATCTCCTTTTTCCAAAGGGTCTCCCTCCGTTATTTTATTCCCTGTAATCCACGGATCCGATGGATCCCAATTCCCCAAAAATGGGGGAAAAGCTACTTTTTTCCTCATTTTTCCACTTAAAACATGGAGCCTCCAGCCACGGCACACCTGGATTTTGGCTCTATCCTTAAAATCCATGGAGAGACTCTGGAGTTGGAAGCTCTGGGATCCAACTCCTGCAGTGCCTGGAGCCACTCCAGCTCAGAATAGTGCCTGGAGCCACTCCAGCTCAGAATTCCCAAGGGAGTATTCCCAGTTAATTGACTGATTCCTGGGAAAATGCTGATCTGGGAGAGGTTTTAATATCCCTGTCCTTTGTTCCCAGGTGGATTCACCCAAGGTTGAGGTTTTTGTTGGAATTGTGCTGATTTTCCAGGTGGGAATGGAAAATCCAGGGGGGAAAGGAAAATCCAGGTGTGAAAAAGGAAAATCCAGGTGGGAAAGAAGAAAATTCTGGGGATGAAGGAAAACCCAGGTGGGGAAGGAGGAAAATACAGGTGGGAGTGGAAAATCTAGGTGAGGGGATGGAAATTCCAGGTGGGAAAGGGGAAAATCCAAGTGGGAAAGGGGAAAATCCAGGTGTGGGAAAGGGGAAAATCCAGGTGTGGGAAAGGAAAATCCAGGGGGAAGGGGGAATATCCAGGGGGAAGGGGGAAAATCCAGGTGGGAATGGGAAACTGAGGTGAGGGGATGGAAAATCCAGGTGGGGAGAAGGAAAATCCAGCTGGGGGTGTGGAAATCGACTTGAGGGAAGGGAAATTCCAGGCGGGAAAGGAGAAAAGCCAGGTGGGGGGTGGAAATGGAGTGGAGGGGAAGGAATTCCAGGCAGGAAGGGCAATTCCCAGTGGGAATGGGCTCACCTGGTACACCTGGTCCGTGGTGCTGTTCTTCTTCACCCTGACTGTCACAGTGGTGACGTCCGGGAGCGCCACCCGCAGCTCCACGTCGGAGACGCCGTTGTAGTTCTGGGAAAACGGGAAAAGATCCCCCCAAAAAAATCAGGAAATTCTGGTTTTCCGGCTGTTTGGGATCCCTTGGTGTGGGAGGAGAAACAGGGTTGGGTTTTTCTCCCGAGGGATGGGATGAGGGGAGATCCAGGTGGGAATTTGGGGGAATTCCTCCATGGAATTCTTCATCCCAGCGTGATCAGGACTGCACTGGCTGCTGTGGGAATGTCAGTCCTGGAATTGTCCTGGACCGGGGCTTTGGGACTCTCTGGAATTCCCCCCAAGCCCGTCATTCCCAGTGTGTTCCCAGGATCAAGAAGGATTTGGGGGTTTGGAGGAATTCTGGGAGCATGGGGTGCCTCAATCCCATCAAAACAAGTTGGAATTATCCCAGAAGCCCATGGATGTGGCACCTGGGGACAGGGATCAGGGGTGGCCTCAGGGACAGCTGGACCCCAGGAGCTCTGAGGGCTTTTCCATGATTCCATGGATGGGATTTTTTTCCATGGAATTCTGTTGGACCAAGCCTCGATCCCACAAAACCAAGTTGGAATTATCCTAAAAGCCCATGGATGTGGCACCGGGGGACAGGGATCAGGGTGGCCTTGGGGACAGTTGGACCTGAGGGGTTTTTTTTGAAGGGTTTTTTCCATGGAATTCTGCGGGATGACGTCACCCACCTCGTCCGACTCCGACAGGAATTCCTGCATGATGTCGCTCTCGCCGATGACCCGGATGGAACACACTGCGGGACACAGGGAACGGCGCTCGGAATGTCCCTGGGAACGTCCCCTCCGGGAGATCCCGGCAGCCTGACCCATCCCAACCCATCCCAACGGGAATTCCTGCACCTGGATCATCTCCCATCCCCAGTTCTCTGCCAACTCTGTGTTCTCCATGTCCTGGTGTCCACCATGGATCCAGACCCCCTCCAAGGTGGATCAGCCCCAGGGTCACCTCCTGTCCCCTGTGCCACTGTTAATTCCATCTTTTCCATGTCCTGGTGTCCCCCCATGGATCCAGACCCTCTCCAAGGTGGATCAGCCCCAGGAGTGTCACCTCTGGTCACCTGGATCGTCTGTGTCATCTCCTGTCCCCTCAGTGTCACCAGTGAACTCCACGTTCTCCATGTCCTGGTGTCCCTCATGGATCCAGAACCTCTCCAGGGTGACTGAGTGTCCCCTGTGCCACCTCCTGTCCCTTGTGTCCCTTTTAATTCCATGTTCTCCATGTCCTGGTGTCCACCATGGATCCATGATCCTCAACAAGGTGGATCAGCCCCAGGACTGTCACCTCCATCACCTCCTGTCCCCAGTGTCCCTGTTAATTCCATGTTCTCCACATCCAGGTGTCCTCCCATGGATCCAGACCCTCTCCAGGGTGACTGAGTGTCCCCTGGGTCATCTCCTGTCCCCTTCAGTCCCATGTCATTGTTAATTCCATGTTCTCCATGTCCTGGTGTCCACCATGGATCCAGACCCTCTCCAAGGTGGATCAGCCCCAGGGTCACCTCCTGTCCCCTGTGCCACCTCCTGTACCCAGTGCTACTGTTAATTCCATCTTTTCCATGTCCTGGTGTCCCCCCATGATCCAGACCCTCTCCAAGGAGCTTCATCCCACCCAACCATCCCAACCTTCCCAGAACAACCCCGCTTTCTCCAGCCACAAATGGACCACAAATCCCCCTGGTTGGGAATGCCGGTGGGAATGCCGGGAATGCCGGCTCCGTACCCTTCTCCAGGTACTCCTCCAGGCCCCTCCTGCGGGCGTCCAGCTGCTGCTCAGACAGCGAGAACGGCCACTTGCCGGGCAGGCGCGGGAAGGTGAAGTTGGCGAATTCCCGTTTCAGGTTCTGGTGCAGGATGGCGAATTCCCGGTAGCGCTTGGAGCACAGCTGGCGCCCGGCCATGTAAACGTTGTACACCTGGGAAGAGATTCCCCAGAACTCCCAAATCGCATTCCCGAATACTCCCTGCGGCTCGGCCTCGCTCGCCCTCCCAGGGACAGAGGTTTGGGGAAAGAGGAGGGAAATGGGATGAGGGAAATGGAGCTGGGGGTGTCCCTGCTGATCCCGGTATTCCAGAGCCTTGGGAATCCCAAATCTTGGGATTCGGGATCATGGAGGCTTCCCACAAAATACAGAGAGATCCCGAACCTCCTGAATTCCGGTATTCCCACATTTCTGTATTCCAATATTCCTGTATTCCGACTGTGCTGTGTTCCTGTATTCCAATATTCCTAAATTTCAGCATCCCTGGATTCCAATACTCCTGTATCCCAATATTCCTAAATTTCAGCATCCCTGTATTCCAATACTCCTGTATTTCAATATTCCTAAATTTCAGCATCCCTGTATTCCAATACTCCTGTATTCCAATATTCCTAAATTTCAGCATCCCTGTATTCCAATATTCCTGGATTCCAATATTCCAACAGCCCAGTATCCCTGTATTTCAACAGTCCTGAATTCCAGTATTCCTCTATTTCTGTATATCCCATATTCCTGAATTCCAGTGTTCCTAAATTTCAGCATCTCTGTATGCCAATATTGCCGTATTCCAACTATCCTGGATTCCTATATCTCAGTATTCCCACATTTCAGCATTCCTGCATTTCAATCCTCCAATATTCCTGGATTCCTGCATTTCAATAATCCTATGTTTCCATATCCCTGAATTCCAATACTCCAACAGCCCTGTTTTCCTAAATTCCAACATTCCTACATTTCATTCCTGGATTCCAATATTCCAACAGCCCTGGATTCCTGTATTCCAAAATTCCTGGATTCCAAAATTCCTGTATTTCACCATGATCCAGTGAGGCTGTGGATTCCCAAGGATCCCCACCTGACCACTCCCGAGGGAATGACACCATGGAGTGACATCATGGAGGGACACAATGGAGGGACACCATGAGGTGACACAATGTGGTGACACCACGGAGGGACCGCAGGGAGTGACACCAAGGGATGACACCTTTGAGTGACCCCATCTGGTGACACCATGGATGGACACCACAGAGGACAGCATGGAGGGACAGCATGGAGGGACAGCATGGAGGGACATCATGGGGTGACACTGTGGAGGAGGGACTCCATGGAATGACATCAGGGAATGACACCATGGAGTGACATCATGGAGTGACTCCATGTGGTGACATCACGGAGTGACACCAAGAGGTGACCCCATCTGGTGACACCAAGGGGTGACCCCATGGAGTGACCCCATCTGGTGACACCATGTGGTGACCCCATGGATAAACACCATGTGGTCACCCCACGTGGTGACCCCATCCCAAATCCCTCTGCCCTCTCCTGCCATTCCCCGGTTCTGGATGAAGCCGGAATGCCTGGATTGGGGACAGCTTTGGAACAAGGACCTGATGTTTTTGAGGAAAAATCCACTGTTTTGGGGAAAATCCTGGGGGTTTGGAGAAAAATCCTACAGGTTTGGGGAAAATTCTGCTATTTTTGGAAAAAATCCTCCTATTTTAGAGAAAACTCTGCTATTTTAGGGAAAAAACACTGATAATTTGAGGAAGAAACCTACTTTTTCTGGGGGAAAAAGTTGCTCTCTGGGGAAAAATCCGACTGGTTTTGGAAAAATCCTGATGCTTTTGGGAGAAAATCCTGCTGTTTTAGGGAAAACTATGCTGTTTTGGGAAAAACTGGTATTTTAGGGTAAAACCCTGCTATTTTGCAGGAAAATCTTGCTATTTTGGGAAAAATCCTGCTGGTGTAGGGCAAAATTGTAATTTTGATGGGAAACCCTTCTATTTTAGGGAAAAATTCTGCTATTTTAGGGCAAAACCCTGCTATTTTGGGAAAAACTGCTATTCTGGGGGAAAACTCTGCTATTTTGGGGAAAATCCTGCTGGTTTAGGGCAAAACTCCTATTTTAATGGGGAATCCTTCTATTTGAGGGAAAAATCCTACTATTTAAGGAAAAACTGCTATTCTAGCCCTGCTGGTTTGGGAAAAATCTTGCTGTTTTAGGGCAAAACTGTTATTTTGATGGGAAACCCTGCTATTTTAGGGCAAAATCCTTCTATTTGGGCAAAATCCCTTCTATTTGGGGAAAACCCTACGATTTCAGGGCAAAACCTTTCTATTTGGGGAAAAACCTTTCTATTTAGGGCAAAACCCTGCTATTTTGAGGGAAAACCCTACAATTTCAGGGCAAAACCTTTCTATTTTAAGGAAAACCTTGTTGTTTTGGGAAAACCTGCAACTTTGATGGGAAATTGCAACTTTGATGGAAAACCCTGCAACTTTGATGGGAAAAACCCCGCTCTTTTAAGACAAACCAATTTAGGACAAACCCCTTCAATTTAGGACAAACCCATCAATTTAGGACAAACCCCTTCAATTTAGGACAAACCCCATCAATTTAGGACAAACCCCTTCACTTCAGAGGCAATTTTACCTCAACAAAACCCCCCCTACACCCCCAACCAAACCAACAACCCGACCCCCGCGGGTGAAACAACCAGAATGCGCGGATTTAGCCCGGAATTCCCGCGGGGAGAGGCCTCACCACGAACTTCTCTCCGCTCTGCTCCACGTGTTTGTAGGTGGGGATGGAGATGGGCACCGCCTGCTTCTCGCTGTAGTCGTAGAAGGGCGGCCCCAGCGGCTCCTCGGGCGGCTCCAGGCTCTCGGCCTCGTGCGGCGGCACCGAGAGCACGGTGAGCACCAGCTCCTTCTCGCCCGCGCGGATCAGGTCCACCACCTGCTTGTGCGTGGCTCCCTCCACGTTCACCCCGTTCCTAGAGGGAAAATATCCCAAATTCCCATGGAATTCCCATCCGTGGATCAGACTGGATCCCTGTTCCTAAAGGGAAACATCCCAAATTCCCGTGGATCGGATCGGATCCACCACCTGCTTGTGCGTGGCTCCCTCCACGTTCACCTCATTCCTAAAGGGAAACATCCCAAAATCCCATGGAATTCCCATCCATGGATCGGATCGGATCCACCACCTGCTTGTGCGTGGCTCCCTCCACGTTCACCTCATTCCTAAAGGGAAACATCCCAAATTCCCGTGGATCGGATCGGATCCACCACCTGCTTGTGCGTGGCTCCCTCCACGTTCACCTCATTCCTAAAGGGAAACATCCCAAATTCCCGTGGATCGGATCGGATCCACCACCTGCTTGTGCGTGGCTCCCTCCACGTTCAGCCCGTTCCTAGAGGGAAAATATCCCAAATTCCCATGGAATTCCCAGGGATGGATCAGATCAGATCCCTGTTCCTTCATGGAAAAACTTCCCAAATTCCCATGGAATTCCCACCCCTGGATCGGATCTGATCCCTGTTCCTAAAAGGAAACATCCCAAATTCCCGTGGATCGGATCGGATCCACCACCTGATTGTGTGTAGCTCCCACCACATTCACCCTGTTCCTTGCAGGGAAAACATCCCAAATTCCTATTGAATTCCCAGGGATGGATCAGATCAGATCCCTGTTCCTTCATCCCATTCCTGCAGGGAAAACATCCCAAATTCCCATGGAATTCCCAAGGATGGATCGGATTGGATTCCTGTTCCTAAAGGGAAAAACATTCCAACTTCCTGGAATCCCATGGAAGTGCTTTAGACCCGGGACATTCCCAAGTGACCTCTGGAATGTTCCTGACATTCCAAGAGCTCCATGGCCTGGATCTGGCTTTGCCCAGAAAACATGGATCAAACCTGCTCAGGAAAACTCATTCCAATCCATCCCAAACCTCCCTGAATTCCATGGGAACACTGAAGACCCAGGACATTCCTGAGCCACCTCCGGAGAACATTCCTGACATTCCCAAGAACCCCATGGCTGAGATCTGGCTTTTCCCAGAAAACTGGGATCAAACCTGCTCAGGAAAACTCATCCCTATCCATCCCAACTTCCCGGAATCCCATGGGAACACTGAAGACCCAGGACATTCCCAAAGCCACCTCTAGAACATTCCCAATGCTCCCAAGAGCTCCGTGCTTTGGAGAATCCGGCTTTGCCCGGAAAATCGGGATCACACCTGTTCAGAATTCATTCCAAGCAATCCCAAACTTCCCAGAAACACTGGAAAATCCTATAGAAAACCAGAAAATATTCCCAAGACTCCTCTAGAACATTCCTGACATTCCCAAGAACCTCATGGCCAGGATCTGGATTTGCCTGGAAAATTGGGATCAAACCTGTCCAGAAAGCTCATCCCAATCCATCTCAACTTCCCAGAATCCCATGGGAACACTGAAGAGCCAGGAGATTTCTAAGCCACTCTGGAGACAAGGGATCCCTTCCCTAAATTTGCTTGGAATTCCCATCCAGGGATTTCTCCACCAAAAAACCTGGAATTTCCCTTATTCCATGCTGCTGGTCCCAGGATCCAGCTGGGATTTGCCCTTCAAATCCCAGCTCTCCAATGGAAGGGAACAGCTCTGACCTGTCCCATCCATTTGTTTTTATGGAATTTTTTCTTACAGGAATCACCCTGGAAAGGTCAGACCTCGGCTTACAAATCCAGGTGAAAGATCCAAGGTTGAAAATTCCAACTTTTCCAGAAATTTTCCAGGAACACTACTCAAGGCCATCCAAATCCATCAGAGCTTCCATATAATTCCAGGGAAAAGGGATGGAGCAACCCTTGGATGTTTTTTCCCAGAGCCAACAGCGAACCCTGGGAAGGGGCACAGAATTCCTAAAATCCAGAATTCCAGAATTCCCAAAAAGCCATCATTCAATTCCCAAAAATGCCAGCTCCCCATAACTCCCAGAGGGTCTTCCCAAGCTTGGATGCTTCCCTGCTCATCTCTCCCAGGAGCAGGAGGAGTCGGAACTTTGGGATAAAGTCACCATGGCAACCGAGGCTGGAATCCAGGAATGTGAAATCCAGGAGGGAAGCGCAGGAGCCGCGGATCTGTGGGATCCAGGAGCCTTTTCCCAAGAAAAAGGAACACCGGGATATTTTGTTCCTCGAGCTTCTGGTTCCGTTTGGAGCTGGAAATGGATCTGGGTGTTGTTCTGATCCTTCTGGGAATCCAGGGAATGCCAGGACAGTGGGATCCCTCTGGAAAGGACATCCTGATCCTACAGATGACACCGGATCCAAGGGATCCTTCCCGCCAGGAATGCGGATCCACAGCCACGACTCCTTCCCATGGGATGGGAAATCACGGAGAGCCATTCCCAGCAGCATTCCCAGAGCAATTTCCTTGGATAAATCCCTTTTTTGGGAATGTGGAGGGAAGGAGGTTCTGGCACTTCCCACTGCAGGATGGAGGAGTCTCCGTCCCCTTCATTCCATGGGAAGTTTACAGCAGGAAAAGCTCGGGATTCAACAGCTGGAAGCTGGAGCTGGTTGGATTTCTCATGGAATTCCTCTTCCAGGGGCTCCCAAGAGTTCCCACTCCACTTTTCCAGAGAGCTGGGAAGGAGCTCCTCAGTCCAGCTCAATATTCCCTGGATATATCGAAGGCAATGTGGAAAATGTCTCATCCACCAGCCAGGAGATCCTGGGATCTGGGAATTTTCCAGCAGGAAGCACGGGAGCTGCTGGGATCCTGGGATCTGGGAATATTCCTTTGGGAAGAACAGGAGCTGCTGGCAAAGCCTGAGGATGAAGCAGAATTCCCATCATGCTGACAGGGATGAGCAAGGCCCCGTGACACGGAAAACATTCCGGGGCTCCGGAGGCATTTTCCACCAGGACTTCGGAAAATTCCCTGCCCTGGGGCCTGCCAGGGGAGTTCACTGGAAGGACTTGGGCAAGGAGCTCCTGGAGATGGAAATCCCTGGGACTGGACTGGGTGGATGAAGTATCCAAGAAATTCCAGAGGGGAGGGAAGGGAATAAAGAATGGGGAAAGAAGGAAAGGAAGAAATGGGGAAAGAAAGGAATGGGAAAAGGAAGAGGAATCAGCCGGTGATCAGAGGGATTTTGGCTTCCACTTCCAATCCAATTCCTACATTTTCCAAGGTTAAAGATCCCCCGCTCAGAGCCTCTGGACAAGGAAATTCCCGCTGCCCATTCCCGGAGGTGAATTCCCAGCAGCGCCTGAGCAGAACCGCGGGAATGTGCCGAGCCAGCAGCTCCCGCCTCGGGCACAGACACCATTCCCGACTTTTCCGAGGCAGAGCCGGCTTTTCCCATCCTGAGCCGCCTCAAAAAGCGGGAATTGAGCCCATGGAGAGAGGGAGAGCCCAATCTCCCGAGGGAAAAGCTTCTGGCCTGGCACGTAAATGTTGGGAAGACGCCGATCCCGGGGGTTATTCCATCAAAACCTGGCACCTGCTCCGGAGGTTTCCCTGCCGCAGGAATGAGTCTGGTGGGATCCAGGACCCCCAGCCCTGCCCATCCCATCTAAATCCAGCTGTTTTCCCACTGAATATTAGGGATAAATCCCATCTTTATTCTATCCTTTCCCAGGCTTTTCCAAGCTCCGGAGCTTCTCTTCCCGCTTGGACTGGCGATGGTCGGCATTCCGGGAGCTCAACCAGTTCCCATTGTCTGTCTCAGACACCCTCGGAGATTCCAGAGCATTCCAGAACCTCGGGAAGGCACGGGGGTGAGCTGGGTGCTGGATCTGGAGCATTCCAGAGCCTCGGGAAGGCACGGGGGTGAGCTGGGTGCTGGATCTGGAGCATTCCAGAGCCTCGGGAAGGCACGGGGATGAGCTGGGTGCTGGATCTGGAGCATTCCAGAGCCTCAGGAAGGCACAGGGATGAGCTGGGTGCTGGATCTCGAGCATTCCAGAGCCTTGGGAAGGCACAGGGATGAGCTGGGTGCTGGATCTGGAGCATTCCAGAGCCTCGGGAAGGCACAGGGATGAGCTGGGTGCTGGATCCGGGAAGCAGGGATGGGCAGGAAGGACCTGGAGCGGGCGCAGGAGCATCCAGGCAGCACCTGGATGTTGGATGAGGATCAAGAAGAGATCCATGGAAAACACACTCAGATGAGAGGTCTTGGGGTTTTCCAGGATTGGGATGAGCTGTGGAGTGCCAGAGCCACAGGTGAGTGACCCCATCCCAAAGATCCCCTGAAATCCCAGCAGGAATTCCTCAGGAATGGAACAACCTCCTCACTCAGCCTCTTCCTCCCAAAAAATTTCCCCTCCTCGGAATTCCAGAGGGTGGGAAGGAAATCCTGCATGGAATAAACACCACAAACATCCCAAATCCACCCAGGCAGCTCCTCCTGGCGCTGCAGCACCTGGATTTCGGGGAATTCAGGGAATTCCCGGTCCCAGGCACTCTGGAGGAACCAGGATGGCCTGGAAAAGGGAAGGGCCTCCCCCCTCCCGCCCCATTCCCGCTGCTCCCTGCGAAAGGAAGGGAAATCGGAGCTATTTTGGGAATGCTGGGTTATTGTTTCCTCTTCCGGCCATGCAGGGCTGGAATTCCAGGATATGAATGGATCCAAGGAAAATGAGTGCTCCGGGATGAGCAGGGGGGTCTCACGCTGCCGGAATATGGGTGGGACTCAGGAATTTTGGGGTGGTTTCTGCAGCAAAAGATGGGAATACTGGAATGTGGGAGTTTGGGAATCTTGGAATATAGGAAAATAGGGATATGGAATTACGGGAATATTGGTCTATTGGAATATAGGAAAATGGGAGTGCAGCGGTGTTGGAATACAGGGATACTGGAATATTGGAATATCAGGATACAAGGCTATTGGAAAATTGGAATATGGGAATACCGGAATATTAAAATATTGGAAAACAGGGCTATTGGGAAATTAAAATATTGGAATACAGGAACAGCGGAATATTGAAATATTGGGATACAGGAATAGTCAAATATTGCAATACAGGAATACTGGAATATTGAAATATCAGGATATAGGAATATTCAAATATTGGGATACAGGAATATTCAAATATTGAAATATTGGGATACAAGAATATGGCAAGAGCCAACCTGGCAGCCCTACAGGACACAGGGACAAATTGAAGCCACTTTTCCCAGGAAATAAATTGATAAACTAAGATGAAATTCCCAATCTTTCCAGCTCCCATAGGGATACCAGGGATTGGGAGACCTTGAGCAAACCTCCTCATTAATGCCAGGGCTTAATTATTTCACACCATGCCCCGCTCCTCACCTGGCCCTGGCCACTGAATCCCAAAATTCCAGCACCAAGCTCCAAACCTCTCTCTGATCCCAAACCCAGCATTTTCAATGTTCCCCCAAACACTCAAAAATGAGGGAAAATTTCATCCCAGTGCCCACAGAACCCTCCCCTCTCAGCCTGGGAATTCTGTTCCTTCAGTTGACTCATCCAGGTGCAGAATTCCCCCCGCTCCCAACGCTCCTCCCACCCGGAAAAATCAAGGAATCGGGAATTTGGGTCAGCTGGGACAAAGCCAAATCCCAGCCGGGAATTCCACAGGATTCACCGNTCCTCAGGGCCCCCCCAAGTCCAGGTGTCTCAGCTCCCCCTCACCACATCCTCAGCAAAGGACCCTCATCCCCCTCAGGACCCCCCAAATTCCAGGGGCTGGGGTCTCATGCCCCCCCCCTTATGACACCCTCAGCAAGGGACTCTCAGCCTCCTCAGGATCACCCCCAAAATTCCTCCCAAGGGCCAGGGGTTCAATTTCCCCCTCAGCCCTCTCAGGACCTCCCAACACCCACCCAAACCTCACCACGCCCTCAGTAAGGGACCCTCAGTTCCCTCAGGACCCCCAAATCCCCTCCAAGGGCTGAGGGTCTCAATACTCCCTTCACAACACCCTCACCGAGGGACCCTCAGCCCCCTCAGGACCCCCAAATCCCCACCAAGGACCGAGAGTCTCAACACCCCCCCTTGTGACACCCTCAGCAAGGGACCCTCAGGCCCCTCAGGGCCCCCTCAGGATCCCCAAATCCCTGCTAAGGACTGAGGGTCTCGACCCCTCATCACAACACCTTCACCGAGGGACCCTCAGTTCCCTCAGGACCCCCAAATCCCCTCCAAGGGCTGAGGGTCTCAATATCCCCTCATGACACCCTCACCAAGGGACCCTCGGCTCCCTCAGGACCCCGAAATTCCCGCTAAGGACCGAGGGTATCCATAGCCCCTCATGACCCTCAGCTTCCTCAGGGCTTCCTCAGGACCTCCAAATTCCCACCAAGGACCGAGGGTCTCAAGCCCCGTTCACAATACCCTCACCGAGGGACCCTCAGCTCCCTCAGGACCCTCAATAACCCCTAAGCCTCACCAAGGGACGCTCAGCCCCCTCAGGATTCCCACCAAACTCCCAGCAAGGGCCGGCGGTCTCAACCCCTCCTCACAACACCCTCATTACACGATCCCCAGCCCCTTCAGGAACCCCCAAAACCCACCCAGCTCCGGGGTTCTCAATCCCCCTCGTGACACCCTCACCAAAAGACCCTCCGAGCCCCCTCGGCACCGCCAACACCCCACCAAGGGCTCAGTCCCCCCTCAGCCAAGGACCCTCACGGCCCCCTCAGCAACCCCCGAATGCCTCAGAGCCCCCTCAGCACCCCCGTTCCCGCCTCCCCCGGGTGTGTCCACGCGTGTCTGGGGCGTTCCTGGGGCCGGGGGGCTGTGGGTGGGCGGCCCCCCCGTACTCACACCTCCAGGATGCGGTCTCCCTTGCGCACCCCGGCGCGGTCGGCGGCCCCTCCGCCCAGCACGGCGCTGACGTGCTGCAGCGGCGCGTACAGCTCGCCGTTGATGCTGCGCAGCTGCCCGCCTTCGCTCACTTGCCCGCGGACATTGAAGCCGTAACCGGACTCGGACTTGACGATGCGGACGACGCGGGGCCC
>VZRX01011953.1:0-63966 GCA_013398075.1 Notiomystis cincta
CGCCCCGCGGCAGCCGGGCGGCCCTGCGAAAGGCAACATTTCAAACGCGATTACAAGGCCTGAGCCTCCGCTGGAATCCGAACCCGCAGCCTTTTAAATCTCTGTCATGGGACAAAAGCCTTTCCACACGGTGTTTTTTCTAAGCTCGTAACCACCAAGCCCACAAACATTCCTGATAAATGCTCCTCTGTCTTTTTTAGCGTCTAGTTTAAAAGTAATTCATTATATAAACTCTTTGAGGTTTTGTTTTCGGTTGGATTCTTTCGAGTCGCTCAGAGAATGAACTGGGGAAAAATCAAGATACAGGAATTCAACTTTAGCGAAGCCAATAAAAATGAATGGTAGCAATATGTAAGCAGGGACTTGGGTTAAGAGGGATTTCGAAGCCTCAGTAGCAAAACATATAGAAACATATAACTAATTCTCTTTTGGCAGATCAGAGGCCAGCAGCCTACATGAAAATCGATAGATCTACCAGGCTGCAAGGCAAAAAATAGTGTGGCTGAGAAAGATGAGATCAAATCCCACAGATTCCAGCAGATGCCACATGTGTTGATTTAGTAGAGAATATCAGACTGATTTAGTCTATCCAAATCATAACACTGAGTCAGAGATGGTGGAACAAACTTAGTGTTGAGTTACAGCATCAAGACCAGAAAGTTTATCCGCAGACAACTTCTGAATTAGCTTAAGAACAAAGGGTAACTGAGATAATAATAAAAATAGGCAATTTCTCACTTAGGTTCATACTCCAACACCAGGTAACAGTATCTTGGATGTCTTTTTAAACAGACTTAGCATAGTATGGTCTTCCAAGTTTTCTTCAACTCTGACTTCAATATAACATCAGCCAAACTGTCTGTAATGACCTCTCAACCACCCAGTCCAGACAGGCTAGGAAAATTCCCCTACGTTTCCTTCTACGTCTCTATCTGGCAGGAATGTCATCCTGTCTACTTAGATTATTGAATGTAGAAATGTTTTGTGTATATACAAATTCAGTACAGAAGCTCAAGGAGGATCACTCTCCTCATGATCCTATCCTCCCCTTCCAGACCAAAAAAAACCAGAAACAAAAACAAGCGTTTGAGTAAATTATAATGAACAATTGATAAATGAACAAAACTGTTGTTCATTAGATCAGACATACATATTCTCTAGCACTTCAGAAATATTTATTTTCCTTTTTAACAATTAATTCTATATGGTCTTGGAACCTGGCAAAAGTCCCAGAAATCTGGCATGGAAAACATAGAAAAGATGAAAATACAATTTAAACATTAGCATTGCTATTTAAGGTCTGCAGTACAGTGCTCCCAGCAGAATACTACTATAGCTGTCCTGCAATTATAAAGAAAACAGTGTGATTTTATTTAGAATAGTGTTTTTCCTGGCCCAGCATTCCTCCTGCTCATTCTGATTGTGGACTATTTTAGGAGGAGAAGTGATGGCCAGCCATCCCACTTATCTGATGTTTCTTTTGTAATATGAAGGAATGTACCTTTAACAGAGATGTTTTCCAGAGTCCGGACAATCATGATGAGCCTCTTACAATTTACATTCACAGCCAGCTGGAAAGATGAGAGGGTTCTTGCAGGAATGGTGAACACTGAACACCACCAACTTCAAGAAATGTAAAGTAACTCAGAAACCTCTGGTGGAAAAAGAAAGCCAGTGCGGTTGCCTGGAACAGCACCATGAAAGCTGTACCAAGACACTACCTGCTCACAGGGCCTAGAAACTGAGAGTTCAGAAACTAAGGGCATTTAAAAAGACCTTATCCTAAAATAACACAAAAGAAAGCACAAAACATACTAGCAGTAAATGCCTGAAAGCAAGGAAGTTTTTCAGCCTTGTACAAAACCAGGGTTAGCTGTGGAGGTCAGTAGTGTTTGTACCGAGAACTTTAACAAGAACAGAATCAGGGCACTCTTGTTCCTTAAAGACTTTCCCTCCATGCATGGTGGGGAGAAATACCTAGAAAATTAGTCTAAGACTAAAAGAACGATGACAATAACAACAACAACAACAACAATAATAATTAAAATTAAGCTATCAACTTTTAGCCAGCATCTTTGGTTTCCGTAGCCAAGAGCACAAGACAGAGTAGATCTCTTGACTTTCCCAGTCCCAGTGAGCAGCCAGGTGCCCCTCAGGACATTGCCAAACTGGTCTGGAACTGCTGCTTTCACAGCCACAACAAGATGCTCCCACTTCTGAGACTGACAGTAAATGGTATTGATAATGCTGCTAAGGGGCCTGAGCAAACCAGACACCCAAAATGTAGAGATGGACTAAGGGAGATTGGTTTTTTGGTTGTGGACCTGTGACTTGAAAACTGGATGTCACCTTATGAGAACTTCTGCAGCTCCAGAAGTAGTTTCTCAAACAGAATTAAAGAGCATTTTCAAAGCAAGAGACTAAGCATGGCACACTTCAGTGTCATCAAAGTCAAACAAAAAGAAAGAGCCTGCCCATAAAACATAATCACCACTCAGGAAACATAATCACCTCTGCTGCTGCTCAGGACAGGGAGCAGTTGGGACAGCAAGGTCTCAAGGCATGCCTCATTTTAAGGGAAAATTCCTTGGTCTCAAGCTGGATTTAATTTGTATATCTAACAATGCCATTCCTTAAGATGTTACTGGAGTCTATTTAGAAGAATTAGTGAAACTCCTTTAGCAGTTGGAGACAGCCAGAACCATTATATTATTAGGCTCAAATAAAGAGCACCCCAGTACAGTCACTGGGATGAATCACTAACGACAAGTTAAATAAACTTGATTAACCAGTTCACAGCACGCAATCAGCATTTGTTTATCTGTGGGATCAACAATAACAGTGGTTCCTTTTAATTACTGTGCTCAGATCTGGATCCATCAATATCAAAACAATGCACAGAGAATAATTGCCAACAGGTTATGATGTTTTAATTGTGTTTAAAATTAATGTCCCAGAGCAACTTCAGCACTTCTGGATTTAGCATGTGCATAAGAGGAACAATTAACAAATACCGGCTGCACTCAATTAGTCAAACTTATAATACACAACAATGACTCCATGGCTCTAGCAATTATTCAGAACTAAAAATCTGGGAAGCTAATTATTAATAGTTAAGTCATAAGTGTCCCATAATTAAAGACTTGTCTCAATGTCCATGTGAAATCCTGTAGCCACTGCAAAAAATGTCATGAATGCTCCCTGCAGGAACCAGCCTGACACTGTTTAACCTATTGTAGTCCAGAAAAAAATATTAGGCTTGGAGTGGTGAGGCAGAAGCCTGAGAGGAATGAGCACTCCAGTGGGTCACTCTGCAGCACCTTTACAAGCCTTCATATGGCCAGAGATGGCTTGGGACTGCCCTGGGGCTGCCCTGCAGGAGGGGAGCATCATGAGGATGGCTCCATTGTGTCAGGAAACCTCCCCTGTTTACTCCAGGAAATCATGAGTGGCCATTCTCTACCAACAGGTCAGATTTGAAATGGACAAAGTAACTAACTCCAGAGAAAGAGCACTGAGTGTGATGAAGCTCTGATTTCCCACGTGGACAGAAAAGAGCAGCTCATTTGAGCACATCTCCTTTCTCATTCATCCTCAGCATCTTCACTGCCAGGCTGGGGGTGGTCTCTCAATGCTTAAAACTGAAAGAGACTCACTTTTAAAGAAGAGGACTATGTTCAGATAGCATATTATCAATAGCAGCCACTAGCTTGTACAAGCCAAATGAAAAAATTCTGAAGTCTATCAATATGAATTCATGTAAATACATTTAGGGGCAAAGAGGATTAGATTTTAAATTAATTGTCTATTGATTTGGTACTGTACAAAGAATTCTAGATTTTTAAGATATGGAGGGGGGGCTCTATGATCATTTGGTCTCATCCACATAGTAAGAAATCTCAATGAAGTGGGTCCTATTTTTAATGCAAACATAGTAGTTAAAATATTGGGTGCTTAAATTAAAGTAAAACATCTGAACCCCATTTTAAAATTTACAATGACAATCTAAAACAACTTCTGGGATTATTTATCATGAAATTACCCTCCTGTTAAAAATCTCTGGAGAGTTTCAATATTTATACTCTGTACATTCCAGTTCAGTTAAGAAGTCTCATACCTGTTAGGAAAAATTAGCCCAAGGAGGGAAATGGTAACACTCAGCTGAAGCAAAAAAGTAAATTGAGGATGAGTTTTTCTGCACATTTCCACAACAAAATTTCCTTGTGTCTTGTCAGACCTACAGGTTTCAGATCTTCAGAAAAGTTCAGAGACTAAGAGTGGTGCCAAGAGCCAGACTTAATCACTAAAACAATTACACCAAAGAGTGACTAGGAAGTTGAACATGAAATATTCAGGCAGAAGATCCTTCCCATTCCATTTCAAACATAGCTCTGGGAAGCAGCTATAATCACCTGTCACTTGGCATTGCCAGGCTCTCAGATGCTCATCTCCAAGTAACAGAGCAGCCTTCATGCACTTCAAAAGATATTTTGTTCAAGTTCACAACTCTCACACCTGGACTTAGATCATGTTAAATAAGTTAGACTTTATGTTTTCCAAGTTTTTGTTTTTGTTTCTTTAATTTCCCTCTAATTTTTAAAATAAATTAAAAGACGTGAAAGCAGCAAACACTTTTGCATGCCCTAAATCAAACTGAGAAAAAACACTGTGGTCACCACAAAGAAGGGCTAACATTGAAGTGAGGAAAAAACAAAAAAAAAAAAAACCCAAACAAAACAAACAAATAAAGGAAAAAACCCCCATATATTCTTTTCTTTCATCAATAACTTTGTCTCCCTCTCTAATTTGGGACAATCCCAACAAAGCTAACAGTAGGTAGATTTTAACATGACTTCCCTTTCCATCGCCCAAGGGAAGATGGAGCAGAGCTAAATGAGCATAATTACAGGATCCATGTTTCTGACTCGAGCAAAGCAACACCTTATTTCAGCCTTTGTACCTGCCTGCTCTCATCCCACCACACCAAGCTAACATTAAATACGAGTACACTGCCACCAGCACAGCCAGCTTGGAGCTGGAGAGCCCCACTCACACCCACCAGCCTGGGCAGCCCTTCCTTCACACACCACATTTGCATACAGGAAGGTGAGGAAAGAGATCAGCCTGCAAACTCCCAAAGAGAAAATATGATCATGTTTTTGTAAGGTACCAAACAAACTTCTCTGTGAAAGGAAAATATGCCTTACATGGCAGAAATTTTAATCACTACAGTTTAATGGAATAAAAAGCAAATATGTGGGTGGGAAAGAACAGTGTAGAGGATTGTTTCTGAAGGAGGTGGACGAAAGGGAGAGGAAGGTCACTTTAAAGTCCATCTGCTCTGCATTCAAATTCTATTTCTCCCCAGTGTGCAAAGCATTTTGGTTTTGATAAGTTCACTTTGGATGAGTTGACTCAGAAGGAGCTCTGGTTGAGAGTCTGGATTCAAATTGATGCAACTTCTTAGCAGTGCTAGAAGAATAGACTTACTGCCTGAAACACTGACTATTGCTGGTTTCATGGATGTCTGCAGGATCTGGTTGTAAATTTATGAGGCGACATGCTTTAGTGATCAAAAGTATCAGGAGCTGCTCTACACAAAGTAGAATTTATACTTTGAAATAATATGAGAGATTTCAGCTTTTACCAAGTACACATCCAGTTTATAAGATTGTCAGGTGACTGCTTGAATTAACAGGAAATACAAAATATACTTCAATGGAGACTGGGTTCAGAAATAAAGTAATAGTTCAAGTTTTGCTGTGATTACAATAACCACTTACTTATCAACTAGCATTTCTGATATTCTACCACAAAAGAAATTGTTTCAATAAAAAAATTGATAAATAATTATTAGAAATATAACAGAATGGCACCAGTGTTGCCAATTCACAGCATTCACACAATTCATGATGATAGTCTTTCTTGAAAAGTAATGTTTTTGGGAACACTATTCACTTTATTCATCTCTGGAATGTACCCAGTCATATATTTGACTTTTCTCAACAATGTCACTGGCAAGGACTAGACTTTTTTCTAAGACTCAGACTAAAATCAAGGAGAGGTCAGCACCATTGTGATTTTATGAGCTGGACATTTTAAATCGTTTTTACTACAGTTTCTCCCTGTCCCCTACTACTACAAAGGCAGTACTACACAACAAATGACAACCTGAATGTCTGAAAAGAGATAAAGACAGCTTTGTTTCTATGCAGATCTGATTTGTAACGCAGCAGGAATGGTCACAGGTTGTGGTATGTAAACCTGTTATTTCTACCCTTTGTAGGGCACCAGCCTCTGAAGGCAGCTGTAAGTGCAGATGCCTAATGTAGACCTTTCAACTTGTAAATGTATCAATGACCTCTCCAACAGTATCTACACCTCCCTCCTTCAAAGTGGCTCTCTGACCTCCCCAGACCATGCTCATGCTATTATTAAGACAGCTGATTAGTAAGAAAGCAATTGCAGTTGACAGCAGTGGCTCTGCTGTTCTTTTTCAGGCCTGCCCAGTCTGTTCTGCTGGGATGTACACTTACTAATTCACCCTTCAGTATTTAGGGTTTCATAGCTTTAGGGCAACAGGGACCATTTGATTATCTTGTCTGATTTCCCATCTATCACAAGCCATTAAATTTGATGTGGGATCCTCACACAAAGGCCAAAAGCTTAAATGAGATGAGGAAGACATTACTGATCTCAGGACACCAATGCTGCATCTGCACTAGCATTTGTTTAAAACCCCACCAACATGCAATGAGATCTACCCAGATGATCAGCATAAGAAAGTGAAGGACATCAAGCTCCCATCTGAGCAAAAAATCCTGAGCAAAATTCTCTCCTCTGCCTTTAATTTCCCACATGAGACATCACCTTAAAAAACCTCTGAACCATCCTAACCAAAGCTGTGATACACACATCCAGTCACTGTCTCCAGCACAGTCCATCTTTTATGCATGAGAAAAAAATCTGAAAGGAAAAACACTTCAAAACATACCTATCCTGATGTCCATGGGAGGGAATAAATCCTACTGAGCAATGCACATTACCTGCTGAAAGGTGCAAGCCTGACAGTTGATTATAATCACTGCCTTTAATTCAGAGCTGCCACTGCTGTTATTTGAAGGTATTTCAGCAGGCAGGCCCGTGGGCATGGCTGATGGAGCTGCTGACTCGGGCATAGCACACCCAGCAGCAGCAGGACTGCCACAACCCTCCACCCTGCAACAACCTCCCAGTAAATACAGGCTTTCTTGCTGCCTGGCTCAAATGGCTTTGCAAATATACCTGTTGTCATTTCACAGACTATGCTACAGTTAACTAACTCATGTTTAATTACCCTCAGTGCTAAGAGATTGCATCCTATTTCTTCATGGCAAAGTTGCCTTAACTGCAGTTTCCAAGGATCAGATTTATTCCCCTTTGTCAGCCAGACCCACCAGGGCTGTAGGATGTGTGCTAGGCAGGAAAACCATCTCACAGCCTACTCACTCACTCACTCACTCACTCACTCACTCACTCACTCACTCACTCACTCACTCACTCACTCACTCACTCACTCACTCACTCACTCACTCACTCACTCACTCACTCACTCACTCACTCACTCACTCACTCCCGCTGAAATCCACAAGACTTGCATTATCTTTTTGCCTCTGTTTTCTTCTTGGAAAACAAGTCTTTGCCTCTTTTCACTTTCCTTCCAGTATTCTCATCTTCTCCTTGTAGTACAGCGAGTGGGATTATCAGAGCCCATTCTTCTGAATTTAATATACTAACAGTAGGATCAGGGTACATGACCTAAATTTACCTCTGAAAACACTGGTGCAGCTGGATGCTACATAAAAACACAGAGCCCCCAGGGAAAGGGGACTGAGCCTGGGGCACTCTGCCCAGCCAGGATGGGTGCCTGTGGCCACAGCAACCTCCTCCCAAAAAGGAAAAGAATGTTTCAGGTTTTGCAAGGGTAAAATGCCCAAACACCAAGTGAGATGCAGTGTCATGACTCACGTCATATCTTATTCCTCCTACAAGGGGAAGTCTGCTGCTCCTGTGCAAGAAGATAAAAAGGGAGAAAAAATAACAAAGCTCTGCCTCATCAGACCACAAGAAGCATATAGAACTGCCTGGGGTCAAGACAAGAATAAGCAACATCAGCACAGGAAGGTGTCATACAAGGTTTAAGCTTTTCCAGCAGTAGAGTCTCTGTCTCTCTCATGAATAAATACATAACCCAAGACAATTTAATTCCAACTGTTCTGTATTTCTTACAAAAACTTTTCAAACCACGAGGTGACTCACAGGTGAGCATTTCATTGACAACATAAAGGGATGTTTTATTAGGTTTGTCCCTTTACAAACTTCAAGTCTGCACTGAGATATACAAATATGTCTCATAACATAGCATATGCCTTTATATGCAGCAGGGTAGGGAACAGGCAGTAAGTAGTGACAATGACAGGTTTTCCTCAGTCCAGAAGAAAAGGCTATTAAATATTAATTGGCAACACAGACAGCTTTTACTGCATATGTAAATACTACAATACTCTGATTTCCAAGACTCATTTGCAAAATATAACTCTGTAATTTGTTCAATTTTATTTATGATTTTCATACTATTGCTTTCATAATTAATATAATAAGGTCCAGTAATAAATCCCCGCTTTTTCTCACCCCCTTTTTAGTTTTTTGCTCTAGGATTGCCATTTAAAGATAATAATTGAAGACTGCAGCTGGAACGATATTTAAATTCTTTCACCAGCTGGAGGATATTCTGGGCAAAGTGCTAGAAGGAAAGTACCAAGTACCAAGATCTCTTTGAGACAAGACACAATATTACTTACATGCCTCCATTTCAGTCTTACAAGCTCCTATAAGTCCTCTCTCACAACAGAGAGTAAGGCAGGAGTGCCCTTGAAAGAGGGCAAAATAAGTGAAGGATGAGTTTGCAGCCCACGAGTAGTATTCATGTAATGTTTTTAGTCTGCTCTTTTGCACAGCCTTCTAAAGTACCTAAACTCAGCCAGAAAACACAGGCTGAATACCACAGTTAGGGGTAAAATGCTGCAGGCAGTAATTATCAATCACTTTCTTTTCCCAACCATCAAAGAAGGTAATTTGTTTGTTTTCCCCACCCAGCAAGGAAAAGACTGGGTGGTCTTCTGACTTTAGAGTCTGAGAAATATTCCTCTCAAGGACAAGGCTAGCCTAGGCCTCTTGGGCAGCATGATCCTTTTTCAACACCGTCTTACAGTGTATTTAATTTTAGTCACAGACATTAAGGCTGTGGCAATGTTTTGCAAATCATCACTAAATACCTTTTCTTCATAGTGCCATGTAAATCTCGGGAGGGTTTCCAAGAAAGAAATAAAGCCTTGCTTGTGGAAAGGTAACATGTTTCCAGTTCCTCAGCTGTCTTCATCAGAATGGGACTGCCATGCCACAGAGGTATTTCATCAGGGTAAAGACTAATTCCCCTCCATCTTGTAGTAGTTGTCACCAGTTACAAGAATATAGCTGCTTTATTCAATATATAAGTAACTGTGAATTCTAATGCAATTAATTCATTGAAGGAGTGACATCCCAATTAAACATTAACATAAAAACTCAGTGCCTTGCAAAAAATTCAAACAATTCTCCTATCTATTTAGAAACATCTAGTGGATTGCTACACATTCAGACTTAAAAAAATTAATAAAACACTTTTCTTTCCCCATCCCCTTCTTAAAAAGTGTACATCTGATAATACATATTCTAAAAGCCATGACAGTTAAAGCTGAAGTTTTTTGCGTACTAAAAAACCTAAGTCATAGAGTGTTCAATGCTGAAATTCAGCTTCCCTTTGCAGTAAAAGGAAGCTAGGAGAAAATGGGACAGGAACCAGGCTGAAAAGCTTTCTGAAAGCTGCAGCTGCAGCCAACAGCTGAAATTTAAAATCAGACATTATTTTCTCTCCTCATCTTGTGGGCTCTGCCACCGTTTCAATAAACCACAGATTTAGCCACAGAGGCACTATTGCTTGTAATTTTCTTTTGCTGATGGAGCTAAAATAAGAACCATTAACACTTCCCCAACTTCAGAAGGCAGCATATGTCACTCCCCAATAGGGCTCTTGACAGGTTCCATGTGGACAATGTGTTAGGAAAGTAGGAACCCCCAAACGCAGTACTGTGAAATTAGCAATTTAATATTGCAGAGAGAACCTGAAACACAAGATCATAAGGGTCAAGGAAAGTAGAGGCAAGAACAGCTGCCATTTCCTAACCCAGTGACAGAACAGACCTACTTGTTAAAGCCAGCAGACATGGCTCCCTTGGGTTTCCAGAGGGCATCTAGCAACATCCCTCTTACAGAAACAAAGAGAGGAGATCTTCCCACTGATAACAAACTGAATAAAGATAGGGAAAGCCCTGTAGGAACAAAAGCCAAATTTCCCTAGAGATGTAGATTACCAATAATAGAGTGGACTAGTTCAGGCAGCTCTCAACTTAGTGAGCTGAAAAAGAGGATTTAAGTGAGGTGGCAGTTTACTGAAAAGGTAATGTACTGAGTACATTCTGAAATTCAGGGAAGACAGGGGCTGGTTACAAGGAAGAGACTTCATAAGATTTATCAACTAGGCAGTAAACTGACAGATGAAATCCTGTGTAGGCAAAGGTAAAGCAATGCACATTGACAGTGAACAAACTATTATGGCTCAAAAAGAGAGTTCAGAGTTATAACCACATTTTGAAAATTTCAGCTCAGTGCTCATTAGTGATTAAAAAAACAAATAGGTGTTAGAAGATGCTAGGAAAAGAATAGCAAAAAGGCAGATAATACCATTATGCTACTGTACAAATCCACAGTCTACACACATTTTGAATATTGCATGCAATTTTAATTTACTCCGGGTCAAAAAAGATACAATAGAAATGTTACAAAAAAGGCAGCATGGATGATCAAAGTTATAGAAGAGTTTCTGTACAAGGAACAATTGAATTATGTAGGACTCCCCATTATGAAAACAGATGACTCAAACATCTGTTTGAGGTCTATAAACATGAGTGACAGAAGTTGAATGGAAAAAGACTGTTTGTTGTCTCTCTCCATACAGCTTGTAGGGTCATGAAATGAAAGAAGTAAGCTAATGATTCAAAACTACATAGATGTGAATATTAATTTCACAGAGCATTATGGAAGTGCCAGTAAGCTGGGGAACTTCCTGCTATAGGACTTTGCAGTTACTGAGTTAAGAAGAGTTTAAAAAAATAAAAAACAAGTTAATGGAGAAAAAAGCCACTGAGCACTGTTAAGAAAAAGGACATAATCCTTGGTTTCCCTCAAGTAATCTTTTAATTGCATATTTCTGGGAGCTGGGAGGATATTCCAGGAGTATGACTACATACTTTCCTTGATCCCACATTCTTTCTTAGGTAACAATCACCATTCAAGTCAGGTTGTTGGGCCTCCTACAACTGCTCTTACACTTGACAAGGTCCAAGAAGCCCTAATGCTGACAGCAACACTTTGTAATATGTGCTAAACACAAAGAAATAGAAGCACATTACAACAGAAAAATAGCAACCCCAGACCTAATCAAAACACTCTGCTCTGTGGTGAAAATTGCATGGAAATCTCCTCCTGAAGAGAGGATATGGGAGAAAATGAATGCCATACGATACGTTAAAGTCGTGTCTTGCCTGCTGTAGAAATTGTCTACACAGGAAAGTCAGTGCAGTGGAAGCTAGAGAATGAATTTGCAGTGCCTCAGCTATTCCACAGAGGTGACAGACAATGCAGGGTAAATCTTACATGGCATCAGCATCCAAGGCTCTGGATACCATCAAGTGTCAGAACACTGGTAAACCTTTTGAACAAGGGATCTGTACAGCTTTGGGCCCTGAGATCATCTTTCCTCCCACATAAATTCCCTGCCACCAAGAAGCTACTCTGGAGGACTTTAGGTGCCCTGACTGAGACTGAAGCACAGCTTGGCACCAATCCTCCTGTGCTCTCCCCCATTTCTCTGAGATATGGGATCTAGTGTATGGTGTGCAGATCAGCACACAGTACTCCACAAGCACTAGGATCTGGGGGGTCATTGGCAGTTTGCTTGTTTAGAAGCACAAAATCTGAATATCTGCTCACACTGCTGCACACAACCTTGCCAGGAAGGCATCATATGCTGTGTTCCTGTAGTTCCTTGGAGATTTGCTTTGACTGTTTCCTATTTGAGATGTGTAACCACCTCTATGCTTTCTCGGTCCAAGGAAACAGGAGATTTATTCTTTCTTTTTTTTTTTAGTCAGTCGACATTTTTCAAGGGCAAAGAATAATACACCTTTTATTAAGCAGTGATGCACAGTAAGAAACTTTTTACTAGCAATTTCTCAAGGAATGTTATGACTGGCTGACTTGAAAGAGACCTATCCAGAATCTCATTCGATTTTCAAGTACTTTCAAAAGCAGTTCTTACAGAATTATCAAACAGACAGGAAAGTAATGGCAGTTTCATACCTGAGATTATGTACCTGTGTGTTAACTGCAGAGGCACATCAGAGTAGAGAGGAGTGTGGTGCACTTGGAGCTGCTGCTGTAACAGGCAGCTCCTGGGGATTGTTGCAGCAGATCCTTCGTAAAGGTTTTGTTTGCATGATTTAATACTGTTTCTCAAGTGATGTACATATGACATGATATATAGTGATGTATCTCAGTAACTCCTGACCCAGAAAATCTGAAACAGTTAAAAAAAAATCACAAAAGCTTCCTGTGTGTGGCACACACACAGTTCACAACACCTTCCATAAGCAACCTTTGGATACTGGGTTTGTGCAGAGCAGCCAAATCTGTCCTCTGCTGGACAGCAGGGCCCTGCACATGGACCTGCAAGGTGGCTGCAGGCTGGCAGATGCACTGGCTGTTCTAGAGATGTTTCACACCCATCTGCAATATTGGCACTGCAAATGGCAGAAAATAAGAGCGCTCTTTTCTAGCTGACAGGACTTCTCCTTAGATACTACCAAAGAATCCCAGACCTTCCTTCTTCTGAAGGGAAGCCAACCTGCCACCGCTCACTTAGTCTCAGCCATCAAAAATACAAGCAAACTTTCACCTGGTATCCACTTAGTAACCACAGAGGTGAAAGAGGAACTGCTGGAGGTAATTTATTGCACAGAATCTAGACCCCTACTTTAGGATGGGGTGAATTAGTCTCCTGAGACACCTCTCCATGACTCTACAGCAGCATACACATTCGACTAAATGCCCAGCACACACAGGGCCAGTGTGACAGGAGCTGACTCTTGCATGCAGCAGAGCAGAGGACTTATTGTTCAGTGGGCAGCTCTCCAGTGGAGATGGTGGTGATCACTTGAAAACATCTGCACATATGTCTTTTTGGATGGCATGACACTTCCTTAAGTACTTCTGAGAATAAAATAAAATTAACGTTTTATTTGGAAAAATATGTACTCACTATATATGGAAACATTTCCTAATACTCTTTCTAACATTTCCACAGTGTTTTAGACAGTGAGTGATTCCCATGCAGACTGTTTTCCTCAAGAGCCAAGCACACATTTAATTCTAAATTTTAGACTCATGTTCCAGATTCCTTGTATGAAGACTTTGCTATTTCTATTTTTGCCCAACACTTTTTGTCATACTGTTTTGCTGCCAGCGGACTAGACAATCAGTTTCTTAAACACTTCCCTCTTGAAACAAAACAATCCAGCCCAGATCATATTCTGAGAAGACTCTCACTACCATAAAATCCTGTTTTACAAGGCTGAGGACGGTCTGTCTTTCCCTTACACTACAGCTCTGTTTGCAATCTCATACCAGATGGAGCTGTTGCATGATTCCTGTCCAGACTTTGAAAGCCAAAGCATGAAGGCTGCTCTGAAAGCTTCAGTCAGTTACACTTCATGAGTGGTTGCTGTGGCAGTGCCAGAAGGGCTGCAAACAGCGCTTCCTTGGACACTTTGACCCCAGCCCATGCAGACACACTGCAGCAGCATCCCCACCGAGCTCTGCTGAGCTCTGGGGGGCTCTCAGCTCTGTGCAGCAGCTGGCACCTGGCAGAGAGGTAACACTTCTCTCACACCAGCACGTGTGCACCCGCGACTGCCTGCTCAGCTGCTGCTTCTCTCACCTCTTGGCTCATCATCTTCAGCACATTTTGCTGACAACATATCTTACTTTGCCTCATCTAGCACCCCCCCAAGAAACACGGGAAGAAAAGCTATTTATAGACAAAGGCATAGTTAAAAGGCGGTGTTTTTAAAGCTGTTGGTGGCTGGGTAGAGAGGATAGCTGGGCTGGTGAGAGGCTGAGAGCTGGCCTGGGGGGTTACAGCTGCTGAAGGCTGTTCAGCACCAGCACGAGCTCTGATAGGAAAAGTGAGCACCCACCTCCTGCAGGTGTTGAAGCTGCTGTCCCCTAAAACACACAGCCCAGCAGCAGGAGAGGGAATTCACTTCCCATCCTGATACTTCATCTCAAGACTTGTCCTAGCTTTTCACTCTGTGGTCATCACACAACTGTGCTCAATGTCCTGCCAATGAAATACAGGCAATTTTTGCACAACTAAACAGTTTCCTACCATGGAAAGCCCCAGAGCTTAGAGAAAATAGGTGGATCTCCACCCATTGTCTGTTTCAAAACTTCCTTCACAGCTTCAAATTACAGCCTTCTAATGAAAGCATGGGGAAATCAGATGAACAGAGAAATCAGACTTTGACAATAGAGACACTAATGACATGTAAACCACTTTTTTTTTTTTAAAAAAAAAACGTTCTTTTTAAAACTTTCATTTGTCTGTCATCCTCAGTGAAACACAATGAGTCCCAGAAGAAGAACATGTAGAAGCATGTCCTGCAGAGCTCCCTGTGGCTTGCAAGACACCCATATTAAAGTCCAGAAACTTCATCAGGCCTGGATGAGAAAAGTTAAAGCTATTCTTAGATGCTGCTTTGGAAACCACAAACTGATTTTGAACAGAAGAGTACAAGTTCTCTTTGAGAGTCCTGAAAGAACTTAAAATCTTCAGTCCTTCTCTAAGACCTCATTTGTTTTCAGGGTGAAGCCTCAGGCAGCTGGTCCTCCCTATGGCCTCAAAACTGGCTAGACCACAAGAGATTCTGCTCCAAGGCAGTGTCATAAGATTGATTCACCACTTAAAACTCTATGTGAGGTCTCAGAATAGGTCAGAAGCGGAGGTACCTTTTACTCTGTAAAACTCATTGTTTTTGTCGTTGCAGGATGATGCAGGCACGTACACCTGGCACTTTGCACACACTGCAAAGTGTAAGCTGCTAAATGCTGAAGGAAAACTAAACTTTTACAATTGCTCTTTAGTTACTGGAGTTGATGTCTGGTTGAAGATAAAACCAAAACAAAACAAAGTTTCAGACTAAATACAAGCTGTGACACTGGCAGAATTTTGAACTGGTCTTACGAAATACCTGCACATGGGATATTGAGCATAACTTCTCAATGTTACTGCATGTTCTTCACAGGAATGGGCTTAGATTTAAATCCCAACAATGCATTAGTGTTGCCTATGGAAAGAAAAATATCCAAGAAATATATAGCTGATATACCCCCACAAAAAACAAACAAACAGAAACCCCAACACATAAACTTGACTTGGCAAAGTCTTTACACATATTAGATAAAAGACTTAGAGAACAGATGCTCCTTCTTACCAGCAGCCAAGATCTTCTAACAACCCTACAATTTGTTAATGAACTAACATATGGTACTGCTTTAGGAAAACACACCATTCTAATTTTGCATTTACATGGTTGGTTTCCTACAAAACTATTGTCAAGATTTACCATTGTTATATAACCTAGTACCTTTTAGTTCTATACTTTAAATAAGTCAATAAGTACAGAAGTAAGAAGATAATCAATTTTAATCCAAACAATAAGCAAAACTCATTTTCACATAGTTTCCAGTGATGGGCAAATTTGCACTTATCATGCTGAACCTCCCCAATCTATAAAAATCACAACTTGCTGCAAAATTATGGCATAAAAAAATCTGTTGACTTTGACTTAAATGCCCTTAAAACCCACTACATTAAGTTTTTTAGGGCAAAGCTAAATTGCAACAGCAAAGTTTAATGTAGCTTCATAGCATCTGGACAAGGAAGTTCCCACATATACATAACTTCATTAATGTGCTTTAATTTCTACTTTAAACACATAAGAAGCCTCACTGTCTCCTAAAATGATACCACAATTTCCTTACACAGAATAAAACATTTCCAAATATTATTAGGTAAAAAATTAAAATTTAATGAGTTTATTAGGTTTATTTTTTAATGAACCTTACTCACTTACAAACCAGTATGCTGATCTGGTCTCTCTCTGCCTGTCACTGGCTTAATTTACTAGTGCTGGGCCGTAACAGCTTCTGCACCCTGACAGAAATTCAGTGCCAGTCCATCCACAGAGCCACGCTGCCCGCACAAACCCACCACCACTCAGTCTGGGTGCCCGGCTGTGGTTTCTGCTGCTCAGCCTCTCGGGAGGAATGGGATCAGCCTGCTCTCCAGAGGGGTTTGGCAGACCCTGCTCACAGCCCACCGCAGCAGCTCACCCATCTGAGCTGCTTCTACAACTGTAAATTCAGCCCCGTGGGTTTTGCCCCACAGCCACCAGCGGGAACCGAGCCGTGGGGCACCGGGGCTTAGGGCACCGGGACTTGGAGCACCGGACCGTGGGGCACTGGGGCTTAGGGCACCAGGCATGATGCACCGGGGCATGAGGCACTGGGGTGTGGGACACCGGGGCTTAGGGCACCAGGCCGTGGGGCTTAGAGCACTGGGCAGTGGGGCACTGGGGCTTAGAGCACTGGGCAGTGGGGCACTGGGGCTTAGAGCACTGGGGTGTGGGACACCGGGCCGTGGGGCAGCGGGGCTTAGAGCACCGAGGCTGTGGGGCACCAGGGTGTGGGGCACTGGGCCGTGGGGCAGCGGGGCTTAGAGCACTGAGGCTGTGGGGCACCGGAGTGTGGGGCACTGGGCCGTGGGGCAGCGGCTGCTCCAGGCTTTGCGCGAGGGGTTCGAGTGCTCTGCTGTGTCACCCTGCACTGAGGTGACATCAAACCAGCTCTGGTCAGAGCAAGAAGGGAACGACTGTCTCTGCCCAGGCAGGAAAACTGTGAACAAGAACAAGGAAGTTTGGCAGAGAAGGTCTATAAAACAGTAAAGCTCAAGGAGACAGCTTAGGAAGGCATTTATGTTTTATGCTTGCTATTTAAATTAAAGATAGGCAGTTTTTAATACATATTCTGCAGTTTGAGGCCATTAGGAGGGTTTGGTTTTTTGGCAGTTTTTTCATGCTTTTAATATCAGACACAGATGTAGCACAATTTAAAAACCACCTTCAAAGTACTTGCATATGGAAGCTTGTTTACAAGTTTACAAGTTTGTTTACAAGTACAAGAAGAATTGCCTTACAATTCCACTTCTCAGCAGTGGACATGACAGTGCATTCAGTTCTATTTAAGGAAAGAGAGAGTTCTAAAATTTCTGAATATCTGAAACACACTAGAAGTACCCAAGATGTTTTTCAGCAAATTATCTTTTTCTTTTTTTTTTCTGTCTTTTCAATGGCAGAATAAAAATGAAAGCAGAGGACATGAATTCCTGAAGTTCATCTAACATATAGGTTAAAAGTTGAAATCTGGGCTTTTACTTGCACAGAATACAAGGCACAAAGTTTCAGGAAAATGAAGTGATTTAAGATAAATGAAATAAGAGAATGCCACAACCTTTAGTTATTTGACACTATTCAAAATTTTATAAATTTATATAGACTGGAAGACAGGCAGACATTCTTAAGTTATTAATTATTAAACTTTGAACTATCCCATATGTACACCTGTATTCACAGACACATAATGCTACACCTCTATGTTTCACAGCATATTCCTCTCTCTCTAAATTGCTCCTCATCAATTAAATTATAAACTCTGTCAAGACGCACAAGAATTTCCTGCGCAGTGTGTGATATAATGGTCCAACGAATTCTGCTGTGAGTTTCAGGCTATTACTCATAATATAATAAATGATACTTTAAAATGCATTGCAAAAATTCTCTCTCAGTTAAATACTTGATTTTCACTTAAATGTAGTAATAATTTTCTGAAGCACATGCACAACTGAAATGAACATTAAGAGTTTCACACACTGGCACACATATCTGACAGAGATATTTAAGAAATTCAAAGCAGGTTATACTGTCTGCTGAAGATAAAAGTCCTACCTGGCCAAGTCCCAAAACAGATCATGGGATAGGATGAGACACTCACTGCTGGAATATGTCTCTTCTGAAAGGTTAGCACAGTGGGGACATGTGTGAGGCTGGCTCACCTGGGTATGCAAGCACCTTCATGAACAAACTCACACCTGCAGCAACATTCTTGGCTTGAAAGGGTTTGCAGAGAACACTTGATAAATTACCTAGCAGAAGATGTTTCTTCTATCTCTAGCTTATTATAGTTTTTAAAAATTAAAAAATTATTTTCTTTGAGTTTTGCTGCATAAAAGATTCAAAAATCTGCTTACCAAACTTCAGTTCCTATGGGTGGCAAAAGGAGACCAAATGTGACTTTTGGGGTGCAGAGCCTCTTTGTCATTTTCTAAAAACTCCTATAAGGAGTTAATAAACAGCAGTGGAATCACAGCCCCTGGGATAGAAACAAACTTCCTCTGACAGCCAAGGAGCAGCAGGGAGGCACAGACAGATCCTGGGCTTTGTCTTTCTGCACCCAAGCTGCCTCCCTGAGTCAGCCCTTGGGAAAAGAGCAGAGGGCAAGGGGGACTTTGGGGGGGTCCCACTGTGCTTCAGCAACACCCCACTGCATCAGGAGCACCTTCCTTGTGAAGTGGAGGAGCACGAGGGCTCCCATGGAGCCTCCATCCCTAGGTCCACTGGGCCACTGCTCCCAGCAGGACAGCACACGCCTCTGGATGAAGTCAGAACTAGGTATGCCTTGAAGACCTCTCTGGTTTTGATTAAAGCAAAAGAGAAATGCATCCAGACAAACACTCATTCTACTCTGCTCACCTGGGGTGTCTAACTCTGCCTTGAAGGAGGTTTGGATTGCTCTACTATTGATATTTAAACAGAAGGCTTGGTTCTAAATTGTTGGTGGAAATACCTTAAAGCTATCTGAAGCATCTGAAAAGATAAGAACATTACAGATGCCTGGACCGGCAAAATTACCTCAGTCTCTTAATCCAAGATCCTGGATAATGAAATGCACTGCTAATGTCTCTCAGAGGTACTCCAGCAGCTTAGAATGGTGCTTTGTAATACAAGCAGTAGCAGATCTGCTATTGTTTTCTTTTCTTACTGAGCATTCCACCTTTGCTATATCACCAAATCAGTATCTACTGGGTTCAAAGCTATTACACAATACCCACAGTCCCTTCCCCTTAACAAAGAAGATAAAACATACTATGTTTAAAATACAATTAAATTTCTAGATAATAACAAGTCATATGAAATCAAAACTTCATTTAAGTGTTTTAACTTACTGAACTATTCTCCTCCTCCAGCAGAGCGTTCTCATAACAGCCAGTTATTAGGAACAAGAAGGGAATTTCCTCCTCCTCAGACTATTCTTGAAATAGATTGCAGTAAGTCTTCCTTTCCAACCCCAGCCTTCAACAGCAAAAGGAAGCAACTCTCAATCTACAGGCAGGAACAACCTCACGAACTAAAAAAAACCCCAACCAAACAACCCCCATCCCAAAATTTTGATGACCACTTTATTAAATGTCAACACAGCCATTTCAGAAAGAAGATCTCTATGAGCTGTTTAAAAGACTTCCTACTGCAGAAACCTAAATCATACCGTAATGCTTGCTTGTCTTGCCTTTCAATTCCGGAAAGCTCTTTGTTAAGATCACTTGTAATAAGGAAACAAGTTTTCACTCACTCTCTGTGTGTATTTTTGAAAGCCAGTCTTGTAAACAAACCAGTGATAGTTTATGGATGCCAGTAGAGGACAGACTGCCTTTGCCATGAATCTTAAGTGAAAATTTCTACATCAGCCCCACACAGCCTTGCAGGATCTGGGAATTCACCCCATACTTCACAGTCAACAGTCAGAAGAGAGACAATGACAAAAAGGTTCAGATGGCAACAGCCTCCTGACAACTTTACTGTCATTAATAGGCAAGAAAAAGGCATAACATTTAGTGAGTGGCTGTATAAATGTGCACTGCACAGCATGGAACAATCTCATTTCAAAGATCTCAATTAAGTGGAAGCCAAATCAATAGCTTAACCATATGCTAGACCCTGAGATCTGCCTTGGTACTGCAATGATGAAAGGTGGGCGTTAGCTGAATTCAGCAACTGAGAAAATAGAGGGTCCTTTGGTTTCTGTGTTTGTTTGGGTTAGCTGGGTTTTCTTAAAGATAATGTTCTCTGTCTCTTCCTCATTTCTTCAGCCTGGAACACCTCCCCTCCTCTCTTATAGGCCAAAGAAAAGGGCTTTGCACAACAGCTTGTGAAATTCCCCCTCAGAGATCCCTCTGTATCATTAAGGGATTTTGGCAGAGAAACTGACGCTGCAGCCCCAGCAGCTTAAGAAAGGTGGAAGGCCAGAGTTGTCCCTGTTTAGTCCATGCCCTCACCCTGGGATCTGATATAAAATCTTGAAAACTCAGCTGTGCTGTGAGCACTTCAGCCTTCACAACCATCCCAGGACTCTTCTGTGGAAACTGTGTGGACAAAAAGCATTCTCCACCAGATTTTTATGTAGCATTGGATTGGTAATCAGAGACTTCTTCATTAAAGCACAGCACTCCTAGATTTACCAATCCTTTGCTTATACCTTTTCAGACCTTGCTGCAGACTTGGAAAACAGAGAAACCATGATCTAGCCTTTTAATACTAATATGTGAGGTATAAAACTAACAGCATAGCAGGACCATCACCTTCCATAAAAAGCAAGAGACAAAGATGTGCTTCCTAAGGACATAACTTCCCCCATCCTTGATCAATTTAAGACAATCTGATCAATGATCAGGAAGATGAGAGTGCTCTGGACTCATCTAGGGAGGTTTTATTTGCTGTATCAGGAGCCCAGGATGCTCATTTAGGGGTTGAAGTTAAATGACTGGAGTCAGTCATCTTTGAGAATAACAGACTGAACTAGAAATCATCACGGAATCAAAGCCTCACTGTAACAAAATGGCTTTTTACAACAGAAAATCACAAATTATGGGCAGATGCTCCACCAGTGCAAAGGAATCATCACAAACTGAAAACAGAAACTTGGAAAAACAAAGCGTGCAGGAAATCCAGAAAGAACAGTGTTGGGGTCAACGTGACAGAGGAAAAGAGTTGAAATTGAAAGATACTCTCTACTGGGAAAAGTCTGAAGAAATACAGGAAAAATATTTCCACAAGTTTTCTGGCAAAGAAATCCTTCATTAGAAGGCAGGGAAATAAAATTGCTCCTGGGAGAAATGCAGAGACGTGTTTGATGGCTCATGGCTACCTGCCACCTGATCAGCAGTGAGTGCTCCTACCATAGGGGCAGCAGGTATGAAAAGGCACTGATACACTGAAATTCTGTCCTGGGAAAGCATGTGACAATACTTTTAATTGATACTAGCAATGCTTGCACCTCCCAAAATGTCAATAAAATTTGTTACAGATTTTTTCAGTTGATGATTTTTGTTTCATATGAGAAAAAGGAGTGCCGTCTCTGACTAATTAGGTTGCCATACCAAAATCCATGTTCATTTAAATAGCAGACTAAATGCAAACAGATGCTGTCTTGATTTCACATTTAAAATCCAAGACAATGGTTCCCAAGGCAGGGTCCCAAGCTATGTAAGGCCTGTTGCAGGACTCTGCAAAACTGAAATCTCATTTTGAAGTGCCCAAAGAGCACCTTTGGGGAATAAAGAGAGTGCAGCTACCCTTCTTACACCCATGAACTTTGCCTCTCTTTGGAAGAGAAATGGAAGAAGGATAGTAGATAAGAGGCTACAGCTATTTTGCATAAAATTATTATTTAGCAGCGAATAAAGTTTTTGTAATGGTCTTTACCATCTCCTCATTTTACTCATCATGCTATCTCTGATTATGAAGTTACAGAAGGTTTTTGCTGCTGTTAATACTTTTCTTTTTTTAAAAATGAAAACCTGTACTGACTGTAGCCTCCTCTGTCAGGACACAGCCAAGGCGTAGGTGGGGAGAAGCAGCTGCTGCCAGGCTCGTACACCACAGCTCAAACAGAGACTCAGAACTTTCATTCCAGCTCTTCCAAAAACTCGATGTGTCCCTGTTTTGCCTTAATTCCCTTCCAGGAAGTACGGGTGTAACCTAAGACAACTTGCTACTGCTGTGCGTGGGTTTTGCTGCTACAGAAGAACCCTTTGAAGGTGTATCTTTGCACTCCTCAGGAATAGTCCCGTAAATAACCCACTGTAACACATTTCATAACACTGTAACACATAGCAGGGGTAGTGTGTCAGTATCATTCAGGCGGTTTGTTTCAATGATGCAGCTAATGCTTTTATCTCAGCTACACCATTCTTAGAACCAGTAAACTCATTGTAATTCTGGTTGTGACAATCCTTATGTCACAGAGAGCAAAAGTTGTATGCGGATTTAATTCCATCCTCCAGACAAGCTGAGCCAGATCCAAGGGGGAGTCAAGAGATACCGAGAAGTTAGAGGAGGGAAGAGGTTTCCCATATCCAACATGCAGCAATCCTATCACTTCTCCTCACACCTCCTTGCTCCTTGGAGCTCTGTCCTCTGCTCTCACAGCTGAGGTTTTCCCATCTCTATCAGCCTGAAATCCAGCATCCAGGGCACCACTCTGGCAAGAGGAAGCCATGGACAAAACAGTGCAGTCCCAGGAGAGCCTGGTGACAAAGACATGTGAACTTATGCTAGTTCTGTGGTGATGGCACGGTACTTGGAGCATCTCTAGCTCAAGAGTAGATTAAGACCACAGGACAAGAACCCAGGTAGTGCTCAGATAGTGCCCAGGTAGTTCTCTTGGATTTAAGACATTTAAAACACACCATGAGTGGGTGCTGCCAGCTGTCACTGTCTCACTGCCTGTGCTGGAGTGTTTGGCATCCAAGAGGCAGGGAGTAGATTTGATGCTGAAGACATGGGCATCACTTGAGACTCAGCCTAACAAAGACTGCTGAATGTCAGTAAAAAACATTCATTCCTGTGGTCTTAAAAGGAGGTTTCTGAGATTACAATCTTTTTAGAGTCATTTGACTTAAATTGTTGTTCTGATCTGTCTGCATTCCCATGAAGACAAATTACACCAACTATTAAATGACAGAAAAGCTACACAGTACTTGGAGTACTTTTGTCAAACTAACCAAGTAAAAAGCTTGTAACTTAAGAGCCCACTAGAATAGAATAAAGAGAACTCCACCAACAGGTTCAAAAGCAAGCAAAAGCTGAACTGCTGAAGTAAAACAAAACATCAGAGAGACAGAAGCTGCTTGTATTGGGTTTGCTAAGGAAGGTTTTGGTGGTGGAAGGGACAAGGGGCTGCAGGGGTGTCTTCTGTGGGAAGCTGCCAGAAGCTTCCCCCATGTCTGATAGAGCCAATTCCAGCTGGCTCCAGGATGGACCCACTGCTGGCCAAGGCTGAGTCCATCAGCCATGGTGGCTGTGCCCCTGGCATAATGTGTTTAAGAAGGGGAAGGAAGTTATTGCACAAAAGCAATTGTGGCCAGAGAAGAGAGGAGTGAGAATATGTGAGACAATCCATTCTGAAGACACCAGTAAAGAAGGAGAGGGAGGAGGTGTTCCAAGAGCCAGAGCAGAGATTCCCCTGCAGCTCATGGTGAAGAATGTGGTGAGGCAGGTTGTGTTCCTACAGCCTGCAGAGGTCAGTGGGGATGCAGAGATCCACCTGCAGCTCATGGAGAACCCCACGCTGGAGCAGGTGGATGCCCAAAGGCAGCTGTGCCCCCTGAGGAGCCCACACTGGAGCAGGCTCCTGGCAGGACCTGTGGACCGACGGAGGGAGGAGCCCACGCTGGAGCAGGTTCAGCTTGGTGGAGAATTGTCTCCCCTGGGAGGGAGCCCACACTGGAGCAGAGGAAGAATGTGAGGAGTCCTCCCCCTGAGGAGGAAGCAGCAGCAGAAACAATGTGCAATGAACTGACTGTAACCTCCATTCCCAATCTCCCTGTGCTACTGGCAGTGGGGGGGGGTGTGTGTGTGAAGAATCAGGAAGAAAGATAAGCCTGAGAAGAAGGGAGGGTTGTGTTTTAAGATTTATCCTCTCATTATCATACTCCAATTTGATTGGTAATAAATTAGACTAATTTCCTCAAGCAGAGTCTGTTTTGTCCATGATGGTAGCTGGTGAGTGATCTCTCCTGGTCCTTGTCTCAACCCACAAGCTTTAATTACATTTCTCTCCCCTGCCCGGCTGAGGAGGGAAGTGATAGAGCGGCTTTGGTGGGCTCCTGGCACTTAGCCAGGGTCAACCCACCACACTGCTTCACTAAAAAACAACAAACTGAAAATTCATTAAAGTGAAAAAGAAGAGCATTCATCTAAACATACAAGGCTAATAGGAGAATATTTCTGTAATATAGTCTTACTGTGTTAATATACCTTATAAAAATTAAGGATCATTGACTGGCAAAAGGTGACAATTAGTAGTAAACATATGACCCAAAAATGCAAATTACAAATAAAGAAGTGGTTACAGAAACTTCCAAAAAATACATATGCATTGCCTGAATTAGAATAGAAATTATAGAATCATAGAATGGTTTGGTTAGGAAGGGGCTTTTAAAGATCATCTAGTCCAACCCCAGGAGCAGAATAGCCACAAACATGGACCTTTGAAAGCCAGTGAAATGCAAGATACGTAAACCCCTGAAAAGATCACAGTAGGGGCAGAGAGTGGTGGATTTTGATGCACAGAACTGCAACACTCTGAGGATGAACAGTGGAGAAGAGAAAGAAGGTCTCATTGTAATTAAATTGATATCATAACCTCAGCTGTGCTATCTCTGAGATAGATTAAAATCAGGATTCCTATTGTAAATTAATCTCGCAAGAGAGAACACAGGGTAGAGGAAAAAGGTGCTGCTCCTAAAATAAAGAGCTATTCTGGAACCAATCCATGTTGGTCAGAGAGAAAAGACAGCCAGGTGAAGCCACGATTTGGAGGGATATGTGCATGACTCAGAGGAGACACACACAGCTCTGGGGAGTTCCCAAACATGAGGGGTGAATTGAACACACAGAACACCAGACTATCCTACTTACCCAGCTGCACAAGCAAATCTGGGTTGATTTGTTATTATTACATGGAAGTTTGCTGTGCTGTTACACACATGCTAAGAGTGTTGCAAACATTTAGTGCTCAAAGCCATGAATTTACCTCAAGCATGCACTGAAATGCAACAGGAAAGTGCTCCATTTAGGCTGTCTTCTTTTGCCTTTCCTACAAAACTGAGGAAAAAATTGCTCTTAACATAAATACATCGTCAGGGTTTGGAAGCAGATCTCAGAGAAAGCAACTCACCTCTTCAAGGGAGCAAAAGCCAACTAGTGAGAAGTAAAGGAAGAAGCAGCCACAAACATCTAAAAATAGAAAGTCCAGTAGGAAGTTCCCCTACAGAGATTTAATCTGCTATTGTACTCAGATCCTGGCATTAAGAGTTAAAATCTACAAGAAGCTATCATCTTTAATACATCATCTCCTTCCTACTGTTCTTTAAAGCAAAGAAGCTGATTAAACATCCTGCCACACTCCGGTAACTTTAACAGCACATTTCTTCATCTTGCACTGAAAAAGGTCAGTCACATGTTAAATTGCTCTTCTTTGTGTGAATTTACACTCAGCACAGGACTAAGTCAATAAGGGCTGTATTTCTGATCTTTTCAACAAACTGAGCACTAAAAAGTAGGACATGGCATCTTATTTCAGAGAGATGTTAAAAATTTCAAGTATTTCTTGCTCTTTTTAGAAGTTTGACTTTTACATGTGCTTACTGAAGATCCAGATTAACCAGTGTGGTATATTTTACTACTAGAACATGAATATCTCCCAAAGAACTAAAAAAGCAAATACCTTTACCTTCATTTTATAAAGCAGTAATGGTCTTAAAGGTTATAGCTTTATTGTTCCCTAAAATGTAAGCATAAAATTCAGAAGAAAGTTTTAAGGCTTTTAATGAAAAGAATAAAACCAAAAATACAAATGTGAAATTGTTAGACATTAGCATATATTAGCATTTATTGTATTTAAGAAGTAGTATCACTCCATACACACTTCTCTGAACAGTTGAACTACCAGCTAAAAAGAGGTCATTTCTATACAGCTGCCAAAATCCCATTTGTCAAAAAGTGTAATTATTCTGGGGAATACAGCAGTGGGAATCTTGAAAGAGCAATTTTTGAGGCTCTGGCTGTTGTGCCTGACAGTTCTTTATGGTTTTTGTGCCTTTGGATATCTCTTGAAGTTGGTGGGAAAACATTTTTATTTTTTAAAGGCACAAGGCTGAAGGTTCTGCTGGATAATACTTTTCACATGGGACACCAAGGCATGGGTTCCAAAGCATATTTTTAATCACCTCCCTCTCACCCACATGAAAATAAAGGCATGCAAGTGACTTCTCTAGATTGTCATGGCAGCACAACGGGTCAAAAAAGCCAGAGGGGGATTGTGGGAGGACTTTCCCAAACATTTTCCTACACAGAGAAACAGACTGGTTGTTACATTTCCACCCTTTCAGTACAGGAGGTGTTTTGAGTGGTAGAGGTCTTTGTTCTTGCACAGCAGAAATGCTACAATTCTGGCAAGGGAAAGGAATATGCACAGTAAGTATGAAAACCAAGGTGGTTTTTGAGTTGGAAACCAGCAAATCTGTGAGTGTGATTCAACACCACTGCTCTTTGGGACAGCAAGGGAGTTGGACTGGACAGAGGAATCCTCCTTCCACTTGTGGATCCCCAAACAAAAGAAGGATGCCAGAATGTTAGAGCAGCACTAAGTCCAGGCACGAGGGCTGGGGAGCTCCAGCAGCCTCTGGCACCCTCCCTCCCTGTTAGCCCAGAAGGGCTGCACTGTGCCCCAGCTGTGGGGCACTCTGCCCTCTGGAAAGCCAGGAGGTGTTCCACAGATGAAGCTCTGGCATATTTTGCAGTACTGCTGGGTCGCCAAATACAGCCTGCAGTGTAATGGTGGTTGGCAGACATTCACACTCTGGGTTTTACAGGACCTGCCAAATGAGAATGAAAGGCAGTACTGACCTTCACCTCAACTCCCTCCCTTTTTGTACTTTAAGTACAGCAACCCAGATGAGTAAAAAGATACACTGCATGCCACCCTGGAGTACATCAGCTCTGCCCTCTCACCTGCATTTAGAATGTAACCAAAACCTTTAAACTCCACTCCCCTTTCCCTTCTCTGTGGGCTTTAAAGCTGTAATAGGTACCATGTTTTGGTACCACTGTTAGTTTGTCCCCTCAGTATCTGTGACAGTAAGAAAAGGACAGGCAATTATTTACAGCTATCCACAGTTAATAGTGCACAAAGAACTCCTGATTGCAGAGGAAGCATAAACCCCTTCCTCACAGGATGAAAAGACAATGTATCACAGTCTGAATACACAATGTACTTACTGCTCTTAGTATTTGCACCCGTAACCTTTGAATCTAATAATACAACCTCAATATTCTATAATACAGTGTTAATATAGAATTCCTTTAATATGCAAACAAAAGAAGCCAATTGTGTATTGTGAAATGACTGTCCAAGACACTTCTGGAGCATCAGTTTCCTTGTTGTTTCTCAAAAAGATGCACAGAACCACAGAATTCCTTGTGTTTTCCTTGCTGCAAACACCTCAGAGACACTGGGCACTCATGCACCAAGCACGAGAGGTGACAGCACCTCTGGCAGCTCCCTCACAGAATGAGAACAGAGAGGGTCTAAAAGAGCCCACCAACTAGGAAATAAAGCAAACCAATGTGTAAGAGAGGAGCAAATAAAAGGTGGCTTTCTTGCAGCCACGGCTGCTGAGAAGGCAAGGAGCCACCTGCACCAGAAGGACCAACCTCCTACACACAGCTCCCACCAGTACCATGATGTTTTTCTGCAATAGAGGAGTTTCAACACGTAAAAGAAATTAGATTTGTTTTATTTTAATTCTGGGCTCCCAAGACATAAGCCATAGCTTCATGAGCTTTAATCTGTCATGAGGTGGTAATGTTGCTGCAAGAAGACATCCCTTCTTCTGTCAGCTGCTCACTTCCAGTCCCTCTCCCCACAAACCTCTGCACAGCCACACACTGAACCATAGCAGCTCAGGGAACTGACCCTGCTGAAACTAGCCTTTAAAAAAGAAAAATCTCTTTTTTTTTTTTCTCTCTCTGGGTTGGTGGTTTCATTGCAAAGAATAACTCACACTGAGACTCTATTAGAAAGGAGGAAATTATTAATTGTATATTGGATTAAATACTAAAAGAGTGAATTGGTAAAAATAGGACTCCATATACTTTTTTGGAAAGCTAACCACAATTTCCCCCACCAATTCCAGGAACAATCTGAATACCTTTTTATGCTTTTAAGTTAATTTAAATTTTCTTTGGTACTGAGCCTGTTGGGGACACTTGGTAGGTGTGCTGAACATAAGGCACAGAAGATAATTACTTTGCTCTATTTGGCAGAGGTAGCCTATAGGTATGCTGGTCTCACTAATCTCAAAAGCAAGGTGGTCCTGAACATGTTCAAGTCGGAGTGAGAGCTCTTAGACCCTCCAAAAAATGCAACCACTTCTGGTGCACCATACAGCAGCAACACTGCACAATAGTTTTTCAGAAGAAGAATGAAGAGCAAGTTCTCTGCTTGAAACTGAAGAGAGATTTGTCCCACAAAAGTATGCAGCACATCATTACCCAAACCGGAACAAAGGCAGAACATCAGGACTTGAGTGTTATGGGAACTTTAACAGTGAAGGGTCAGGGATTTGATGTGATGTCCAAGTGAAATGCCAGTTACAGTTTGCACAGTGCCATCAGACAGACAATACAGTTTTGCTGAGAAACTATTAATTTAATGTTACGGAAGCAAAATATTAAGCTATGAGGTTCCATTATACTTGGAGCCTTTGACCCCGGTTTATCCTGGAGTTCAAGCCCTGATAATCTATGTGCTTGAAGCTTCTTGGTGGATAATGGAAAATTCTGCTCCATTTCCTCTGGGACTTCATGCTCATTAGTCACAGCATACCAATTAAAAGCTTTGTTAGAAAGCTGGAGGAATGTGACACAGCACATGTACAGACCAGGAAGCCTCATTCACACATAACATGGATGAATGGCTCTGTATGGGGAGCCAAGCATCGCATTAGCAGGTCGTGTGCATCAGCCTGCAAGATCAACAAAAGACATGCAAGAATTTTTAAGTCAGCACTCTCAGTAAGCAACGAATTTTCATTTTGAACAATGAGAGTTAGAGTATTTTTCACAGCCCACACCTGCTTTCTAACCAAAGGTAAAATATTTTAAAAGTTACCTTTTCCTACTTTGCTAGTTTGGCAATTATCTAGTAGGAAATCACTAAACATCATCAGCCACCAACCAGATTCTTTTCATAACCATCAGAGGTGAAGCTGGGGTTAGTGCCCTGGCAAGCTACTTATGACTAGAATAACAACCATTTTCAAAAGGGATTATTGCCACTATGAACCACTGTCAAGTATCTGTAACAGCAATTCTCAATTAAGGAAAGAATAGGACTCAGCGTCTGTGCTCTGATCATGCAGTTAATACCTGACTCCGCCTCAATCAAAACAAAAGTGGGATTTAATGTGCAGATTGATTTTTGCAACAGTTTGTGTTACCATTCCATGATCAATCATTTATTACAGAATTTAAAAAATAATGGTCAGCTATAGCAGTAAAAAATTCAATTTGCTACATTTTATTAACCCTTAAGGCTATTCCAGCATTTCCCCCACAGTGAACAAGCTGCTTCCAGGAGATTTTAGGGTTAGTATCTTCCACTGACAGCACGTTATAAAGCTCAGCAGAGGCAATAGCTTACGTTTCAACTTCTATTTTTATTTCTACATTTCAAATGCAGCATAATAGTGATATTTAGCATATTTCTTATATTATAGACAGAATACTTTGTAAAATACTCCATCTGTGACAGGGATGATCACATTAGAGTTTATTCCTCCTCCAGCACAGAGGGAACATCTCTTTTTTCCTGCCCTTTTTCTTACCAGCACATCCTTACATCCCTTATCCTTGGGGATGACAACTCACCAGATGCAGCCAAAAGCCAAGGCAGTGACCACATTCCCAGCACCTCTGAGCCCTCACTCTGCCCTGGGGGTCTGGGTCCTGGCAAGGGACAGGGACAGCTCTTGTCCCATCTGACCAGCACAGTGCCAGGAAGTAGCCAGGGGGAAAGAGGCAAGAAATATCTTGTTCTTTCTCACCTGAGCATCACCAAAACCTGTTGGCTATGGTCACTGGTCCCACCAAGCACAGCATGAAGCAAAACTTCACTCTTAAAAGCTCCTTCTTACAGAAATCTTAACTCAGCATCCTTTCTTTTTACCTACAAATAATTGTGTCTAAATTTGGGAGCACTTAAACTAAATAATTGTTCATATTGTATGGAGAAAATGCCCACTTGGGCAAAAAAAAACCCCATAGTTTACAAATGCCCACAGTCAGGAGTGGTGTGAGGAGCTGCCTCACTGAAGGAATGGGCTTGGCTGGGCTTGGGAAACCCCTTGGGGTTGGGTTCAAACTGTGTGCATCACCTCAGAGCAGAGCCCCACTGCTCTGGGGCACTCCCACCTTCACTCTGGTGCACCTGACAGGGACCCAGGAGAATCTCATGATGACTTGAGGAGGGAATGGCATCTCCCTCCTCCCCAGGTGTCAGAGGAATGGTGGGCGCAGAGCCGATGACGACTCAAAGAGGAGCTGTGAAGGCAAACCAAGTTAACAGAATGGGTCCTTCTGCTCCCCAGAGCCTCCCAGCCACAGCTGAGACTTTCTCTTAGAAAGGCTCTGGTTTTCCTCACATTTAGATCTGGTGTGAAGCTGCTCAAGGGTGTACTTAATGTAGGGAGAAATACAACATGAGAAATGAAATTACAAATAGCCAGCTTCTTTGTATTAATTCAAAGAACAGGAATTAAGCTGCTCAGAACACCTATTTCTTCTTTCAGTTTTCACAGAGCTTTTATTAAAAATCTGTATCTTTCTTGGAAGATGTGTGAAGGAGACAGAGTAGAAGCTCTGTGGTATTTTGAACCTGAAGAGCTAAGATGTCCTTGGGTTTAGCACAACCCTTCATCTACATCCCCCCTAAAATCCAAAATACATTTTGGACTCTTCATTTGCTTTTTGGATTATGAGCATTTAAGTTACAGGCAGGTAATATTTCCACTATTATCATTTTGTAGCTCTAATGCTGAGTGTCTTTTTTCTTTTCCTGAAACCAGAGGTTTAAATTTACATTTAGGATTCCAGGAGCTGGAACACCAAGAAAATCTAAAGCTGGAAAAAGACATGGGACTTTTTTTATATCAGTGTCAAAGGCTGCTTGCTTCAAAGTATATATTTATGGGTTCACAGTCATACTAAATAAATTAATAAGAAAGTAATTTAAAAAAAAAATCCTTCCCCAGTCATTTCTTATTCCAGATCAGTCTGATGCCTGCTAACACACCATCCTAAAGTTAAATAGTTTTAGGAAGGTAATTTTTTCTTAATGTTCACCAAGGCAGCTCACAGTCTCTCACTAAAGTAAAGTATCTACTCTTTTATTACTCTAATTTTTCATGTTGCCTTTGTATTTGATAGATACAGCTGCAAGTAAAAGACCATTATCTTAAGAGAGTTATACTCTCCTTCAATGACACATTAAACATACTCTCTTTTTAAATGTAATTTTATTTTAGTGTAAGTAAAAATAATTGAAAAACTACCAGTATGTGCCTATTACTCTAATCACCTACTTAAAAAATTGGGGAAATAAATTACTCATTAATGAGTGGAACGGAACTACAGGATAAAATATCTTGCTTCAGATACCTGCTTACAGCCCATACAAAAGAAGTCACTAAAAAAACCAAAATACATGTATATAGACAGATTGAAGTAATTTATCCATTTTCATCATGAGAAAGGTGAACATAAGTTTCAATATAAAAACACAGGTAATCTATGAATCAGTAAAATAATTCTTTCCTGTACAGGGAAATTATTTCACATTTTAGTTACAGTAGCAGAAGTCCAAATAAAAAGTACTTACTCATCATTTTCTTGTTAAATGAATCCAGAGTTTCCAGTTAACAAACAAACCTAAAGCACTTGAGAGTTATTTTGTGAGATTTTTTTCCTTAGGGGATTGGTGAAATCTTTGGAACTTTTTAATTCTTCTACGTTTCTCATCATATCCCATTCTAGCCTAAAAACCCTGCTTTTAGTAAAAAATACGTATCTTTCTAACTGATAAAAATTTAAGGCAGCAGAATCACCCTGAGCTTTTGAAGAGACCCCATGTACTCCCAGTGACATTTATTGCCACTTTGCTCTCATATGTCACAGGGCTGTGAGGACATCTGAAGGAACAGGAGAGGAGCTCTGAATTTGTGTGTGCTGAAGGATTTCCTGCTCCAGGCTCCCTGCTGAGGCACATTCCAGGGCCGAGGAGCTGACTTGCTCAGGGGGTCTGTTTGCACACCCAGCAGTGCAGGGATGTGCTCCCTGCCTCACCAGGCCATCCCCAGGCCCAGGCAATGCTCATCCTCAATGCCAAAGGATCATTTTCTACCTTCTAATTTCACACTATCAGAAATTTGTCATTTTTCCAATCACATTTCAGTTTACAGAAACACATAAAGCTACCTGTGGTGCACCAAGAGTCTGTGCTTAACTGTTCCTCTTCTTTCCTGTCCACAGACATCTGTCCTTTCCCTCTATCCTTATCTAAGATAAGCAGCTTCTGTTTACACACTCAGTACCTTGCAAAAGCATAGTCTGGAAAATTAATTCTTGAAAGGATTAATATTTTTCTCCCTCTCATCACAAATATGTTTCTGCTTCTGTAGACAACATGTTCCACTTTGCAGACAGAAGGGGCACTGCCTGCTCTGGCAGGAGCATTCCTCTTCTGTACAAAAGGAAAACTGCACACAGCTCAGTGCAGGAACAATTCTGATTGCCAAAGTAACATGATCTGTCATATTGATGCAGCTGAAATCTCACAAAATAAACAACACAATTCCTGTAAAAAGAAAAAGGGGGGGAACAAAAGGAAAGAAAGAAACAAACAAAAAAAAACTTTTGCAGGCATTGTGATGTATTTAGGGAGTTTTACTCCATTCTCTCATTTTTGCAACACTAGCCTGGCCATTTGAAAATAAAGGAAGTTTCTACCACCCGTTTTGACTCATTTTTAAAAGCATGTTTTGAAATTACATGCAAAGGCTTGTCCTTCAAATGCAGTTAAACCAGGATAAAAAATTTCTCCTTGCCTGCCTTTGATTTCATGGTGCAGTGCAATGGAAACCCTTCCAAGAAGGCTTCAAGTCCTGAAGGTGCTCATTTCATGCTATCCCATAGAAGCATCCTATGAGTGCAAGAATCAGTAATTTTCCCCTTGAGGAGTCAGATAAATCCCTTCCCCTATAAATTTCTCAAAGGTTTCTCTCCCACCTTCAGCTTCCTGTGTCACACATGGACTCCTCTGCTTCTTGATTGCCCAGTCCAGGGGCATGAACAAAATCCATTCAGCCACTTGGATACCTCTGAAGAGCAACCAACTTTATATTATGCAATGGCAGGAGAAAAAATGGGCAAACTTTCCCCCCCCTTATTTTAAGAAAGACGTGGTCTTCTGGCCTTCACAGCCCTCAACCTGACTGCATTATTTCTACAGCCATGGACTTAGCCATCAAAGCAGCTTTAAATTTCCATCCTCAGGACCACGTTCAGTCACTTTATCCAAATATAGACAGTGGTCCATTTTACAAAATCAGTAGAAAGAAAAATATGCAGAGAGAACAGGAGAAACAGCATAAACTAAAGTCAGGCACAGCAAGGCAGCAAAGGGAAGTAAAACCTTGTTACAATGGGGAGAATAAGAGGTGAGAAAGCTGAGGGAGGGCAAAGGAAAGGTAAGAGAATAATATGAAATAAAGCTAAGGGAAAGAAAAACATAATGAATAGAAATAACATTTAAAATCTTGACAAACTTTGACAGTCTGTGTTACACGTGCAACCACAAATCACATTATAGAAACCTATTTTCTTGGGACACTCTGCTGACACCATATTCTGCTCTTGAAGCTCAGTTGTTCAGGGGCTAAAACTATGTACTACATAGAGGAAGAAGGCAAAGTGGGAAAGTTGTATATGCAGATGAAAAGACCAGAACTGATTTTGCTCATGTTGATGAATGTATTACCTAAAGAAAAGTTATGTAACTTCATCGTTGCTCAAATAAACAAGCAAATAGCAAAGATGGCTGTTAGAGCTTGCTAAGGGAGAATCGCCTCTATTTATAAATTTCAAAAAGAAAATGTAAAGTTTTTAGATGTCCTTTCTCCATTGCTTTAGGGGGCTTTCTAAACAGAAAATAGAACATTAACTTAGATTGTCCCACTTTCAAAGTTGGAGCTATGTGGTCCATCTCCCCATACTGACTACTCTCCCAAGTAAGAATTTGCAATCTCTCTCAGTAACTGAAGCAAAGAGAAGAAGATTTTAGCTTTGATAATGATTGGTGAATTTCAAATAGTTTGGATAAGCAAACCCCATAAGTTCAAAATGAATATTCAGGTTTCATTAATAGCATGGTCTGCAAATTGAGGATAGAAATCTCAGATGATAGCTATCTTAGATCTCCTCCAAGATCCTCCACATGCCCTAGTTATGTCTAAGCAGGAAATAACACAAAAACCACCAATCAATTTAGTTATGAAATGCAGAGTCTTTCTGAACATTCAAAACAAAACTATTGAAGGAAAAGATTGGCTGAGAAATCACAAACTTGCAGCTAGGCTTGCTTCATATTGGGCCCATCCCTATTCCACCTACATTCCTTAACCAGTGCACGGTTTGTAGCTCCTGAAACAGGCAGAGAAACCCCTCCCTGTGCTGGTGACCACGGTGACCCTGCCGAGAGGCTGAGGGCACTGCAAATCAAGGGCAATGCCGATCCATCCCTGCATCCCTGCAGGGCTCCAGCACTTGCCTTGCACAGGTCACTCCTCCCCTGCCTGGCCCTGCCCAGCTCAGCAGGGAGGGCACTGCTCGGGGGCAGCAGGGCCAAGCTGGCAGGCACAGGGGCATTGTCCCCCACCAGGACCCTCCACCAGACCCCATCTTAGCTACACCATCCTATCTGAGCTGGTAGCCAAGCAATGGCATGGACAGAGCCGAAATTCCAAAAGGCAACATGTGTGAACAGGACTGCCCAATTGCAGAGGAAACTCCAGGGTAACAGCAGCACAGCAGAGCTCATGGCTGGCTCCTGCCCTGTGGCAGCTGTCACAAAAGCCACCCTCCAGCAGGAATCCTCTCTCTGAAAACGCTGTCTCTTCTAAACAAGACTGAGGGCAACCGCCTAATATTTTCCTGGGATCCATTTATTCACCAAGCTCTCCAAGTCTGTGTAAATGATCATCATTTACTTGAAACGAATTGGAAAAAATAACAAACAAGCAAAACACTTAACTCAGTGCTCTAGTTCCAGGAACACATCACTGTATTGTTATCTTTGCCCTGAGAAAGCTTCCACCATGTGTCACCTCCAAGGACAAACATTTTGGCGGAGGGAGAAAGTTCACAGCGTGCCATCAAAGTTAGAGATTTGTTTTCACTCACATTATGACTTACACATTTCACAAAAACAACAAACAATTTACACTATTTCAGATACGGATCTTTTCCATCTCAATGGGACTTAATTCCTTCAAGCTGAAAAAGGAAGCCCAAAAAACCCAGAATAACTACAGTGACATTATAGGAAACATAGCCTGAGGCTGCCAATATCTTTCTGTGCTGTTGTAGGAAAGACTGCATTACTGAGCTACACCAAACGCCATTTCCAGCAGAAACCTTTCCTTCTGTGCTGCCATGAGGAGGATTACATTACACAGCACTGCACTAAGCCCATTTATACAATTCTACTTTTTAAATCGGGCTATAAATATAATCAGCTCAGCTTCTCATACTAATCATAGAAATATTAATACAAGACACTAACTACTCTTTTGCTGTGAGATTTTCTTCTCTATGCTAAATAGGAGAGTAATAAAGTTTATGCTTCCCATAAGTTGCAAGAAATTGTGTTTTACTGCAGAAAGGTAACATCAAAAATAATTACTGTTATAAATGTACAGCAAAATACAGTCACAATTGGCATATATCAAGGTTTTATGTGAAAAACTTAGCAAAATGCCAGCTGCAGTATGGTTTTCCTTTTTTTTTCAGATGTACAGTATAAAAATCACTTTAGTAAAAGAAAGTAGAAAAAATGCTTAAAATAAAAAATATTTAGAAATATAGGTAGGTTTTCATTTAACAAAACTATCCACACAGTAAGAAGGGGCCAAATTAGTCTATCTCTCTAGACAAGCAAAATTCTGTTTAAAAAACTATTGTGGTGTGTAGTTTTTGGAGATATCAGTATTATATGGGGATTTCCTCCCTTCTCTATCAAAAACACATGAGTTTTGTAATTTACAAGTATATCACCATGCTACCTTTACCAGTATTATTCTAAATAGACTTCCCTCTCCATCCTTCCAGTGTCTCCTTTCATTAGGAAATCTTTTATTACCAAATCCCTTCCCTGTAGGCACTACATTATATACTTTTTTTTTTCATGAATCAACACGTTTTCATCTAAAAATTATTCAGGTCCCTTGTCCCACTGTGCTTCATATTTGGAAGCTGCCTAAATTTCCACCCCACAGAATCTCAAGATCAGTGTGTAATTATTTCTTTTTGTGGTAGAACTATCTTTTATGTACAAATCCTCCTATGTGCTAGACAGCAACTGTATTTCCTCTCAATTTTCTTTTTTACAGAGTGAGACAAATCAAGGATTTTAATCTCCCCTCATAAAATCATCTCTTTTCCCCAAGGCATTTTAGAAACCTACTTAGGCTCCTAAAACAGTTTGAATTTACTTTTCTTAAGTATATATGATCACACTGGCACAGATTTTTGTGTGTTATGCTTTACACAAACCTTATACCAAGCAGCACCAAGGCTTCCTTGCATGGGAAAAATACTTTCTTATATTGCCAGATGATCCATGCTAGGATCAAATCTGTCCACTTTCCACCAAAGTCTCATTTTGATGCCTTAATTATCTTGTGATTAGCACTCCCATGCCTGTCCAGCCTCTCCCTGATACAAGCTCCCAAATTCATGACCCTCCACTTCTGACAGCAGTCTGTCATCCCCCTTGCACTATTTTCCAACTCATATGCTCATGCCATTTCTTCTAAATGACACTCCAGTTTTTGGCATAATCCTTCTGGTCACTTGTGTCATCCAGACTCTTTTTCCCAGTATTGTTGCTTTCATGGTACAATCAGTAAAGGAAACATTTCCTAAGACTGATCCCATAGTCAGTCCTTGGGAAATCCCTTGGTGACCTCCAACCCATCCTCCAGCTCCAATTTTCCTTTTAGTTAAGATTTTCATTCTCTTTTCCCTCCTAGAACCCATTTGTAGTTCCTATGTTAACAAGTCTCTACACAGCAGATGACAAATACAGTATTTTACTGAAGCCCACGTGGATATATCATTACTTCATGTTTAGAGAATTAGCTTAGCTATTTTTTCAACCAAAGGTATCAGCTTAGCCAGGCATGACCTCCTTGTGGCAATCCTACATTGTATCTTACCTCACTTATCATGTTTTGCACCATTTGCTTATTCTTTCCTTAAAATATCTCTTTTTTTTTTTTCTAGAAGATTTACATACTATTGAGATTACAGTAATGCTCTTTAATGGAGTCATTTTTTTTCCAATTTAAGTACTGTTTTTCATTTATTTCCCCAGGTAATACCAACTGATGTAATATATTTATTAAAAGCACTTGCCTTTGGAATTGAAATATTATGCAAGTTCTTGGATGTGGATTATATGGTCTCTTCTGATTGAAACAATTACATAATTTAAGTTTTGCTTCCCCCTGGAGGTAAGAATTTCCATTTCTGCATAATCATTCTTATTAGATGCCCTGCATTTGTCACAGGTTCGAGAGAATCATTAAAATATGAGGAGTTCTACCTATTACATCTAAAACCCATCCATCTATACTACCACTAATGTCAAAATTCTAATTTTTTTCCACTGACTGCATTTCCATTCTTCTTTACTTTTTGCAGTCTTTATTTTTAAAAAACTAGTTACATCTTTGTTAAGTAGATTCTTAGACATCTACAATTCATTCTCACGTTTTCTGATTTTTACAGTACAGTTCTCTGTATAGACCAGTCCTCTTTCCATTGCTTTCAGACTCCTTGCTTATGCTAAATACTATTTTTAGGATGATTATTTAGACAATGAAATATGGGGAACTGTTTTACAACGTGTCTCAATTATATATTTTTATTATTTCTAGCAATTTCTTTTGAACCTTGGGCTAAGGATGACATTCATGCCTGCCTTATATAGTAGTCCCTGCACTTCTTATTCCAGATTAATTAACTGCTGCCTGCACCTTCTCAAGTATTTGTCCACTGGAAACCTTACAGACCCACACTGGTTTCTGAGTCATTCTCTCCCTGTCCTTATTCCATTCCACCTTGGATTACTGTGACACTATTTCAATAAAGCTTTTCTCTTAGTTTTTCTTTTTTTTTTCCTTTTTCTTTATTCATGGGAATTCTATTTTCATCCCATCTTCCTTTTTTCAAAGCTTTATGCCCTTAACCTGTGCAGACACCCAACTGATTCCACTTGCCAATATAAGCCTTCCTGGACACATTATCATTTTTTGGATAACACCACTTTTCCCTTTGGCATAGATAGCTTCCATGCACCTGCCTGGATCCTTACATTGATGCAACACTTCCACAATTCACACTGACCTCACCCAAACTCTCAGCCAGAAAAAATGGGATTCTTCATGTCTAAATTTTTACCAGCATTGGAACTAGCCTTTCCTTGCTGGCTATCACCTCATAATATTGTTCCTTTATCCACTTTTGTAGTCTCATTTGTCCAATTTTAATTTCCCTGTGCCTTCAAGGCTTGTACAGGCACCACATGGGTCTCTCTTGCACTTTCTCCTGTGTCCCATTTTATCAGTTTAAAACTATTCTCATCAATCCCACAAAATGAGGAAGCTTCATATTGTCCACCCACTGAAAATGAACTTATTTTGTTACTGACATATAATAAAGGAACTCCTAAAGCTTTCTTGCTTTCAAATCTTCTCTAGGGATGATCTAATGAACAGTTCTATTGGAGATCACCTCAGCTCTCACCTGTGTCATTCTCCATCTTTTATATGGTCCTTGTTGATCCACTCCAACAGGAGTATCACAGTCCTTCTTCACTCAAAATAGCATTTGTAAGAACTTTTCCCTTCCTCTCCTTCTTTTCAGGTTCAGGTAGCTCATGCCCTTACAAGTAGCAAACATTTTACTCTCCAGATCCCCTTTGGTGTCCCCATTTGGTCTCTGCAGGTAATCAATAATGAGCACAATCTAAACTCAACATGTGTTTTAATTTTTATTAGACATCCATCTGACATGCAGGAACTCACTTGCCTGTGCTCACAGGGTTTTTTAAATTTCCTTTTGCAATTTAATGCACCTTATATGCTGACAACAGCAGAAAACAACACCGAATAATTTTAAAGCAATGATCTATTAATATACAATATATACTATTTTAATGCATTAACGGTACCATCAGACAGATTCATGGCCCAGACAAAAATTCTTAACCTCTTTAGTTCTCTTTCTCATTTTTGTGTCTCTGAGTCCAATTACAGTCATCTATCAGTACTGTCATAAAGCAACCCAGATCTCAAACTACCCCTTCAATGCAGTCTAGACTTTACCAGATGGAAGCAGCTGTATGATCCCAAAGCTTTCTCCTGTCTCTTGTTTCCCCAATAATTTATAATGAGAAGACTTTCATGCAACCAGAAGAGTTGTCTTTCAATGCATTATGCTCAGTTGTCCAGATTCAACATTTATAAGGCATCTTGTGCCATACTGAAAATACCAGAACTTCAGCATAGCAGGGAGGAACATGCTCCTTCCAAATATCCATTTATTTTAAAGTCAGCATTACAACATTCACTAAAATGAACCCAGGGAGACTGAATACCCATTTTATTTAGCTGAAGCAGTTTTTAAAAGATGAAAGGAACATTCTCCAGGATGTCTCACAGGATGCAATTCCTTTAACAAATGGCACGTCTGGATTTAATAAGCGGACACATTTCTTTATAAACTGCAGAAACAGTTAAAAAGGCTTTCTTTGGAGCCAAATGTATTGGAAAGAAGGTGGAAGAAATAACAGAACCTTTTAAAGGTAATGCTTACATTACTATATTAAGATGAAGTCTTTCATAATATACGACCATACAATTAGATTAACCTAGCTACAAATTTTAAAGCTGGTGTTAGAGACAGTAAATACCCACTAAGCCAGAGTGTGCTATATTATTGTGACACTTTGAGCACACTGATATGTGGCTGGTCAATGTTATTTACTGTCCTTACATCCAATAAAGCATTAGTGTCCTCACCATGGCTCGGCCCTGCAGCTCATCAGTTCCTCAGAGCAGGCTGTGGCAAGTTGGACACGCTGCAAACACAACTCCCTGCTGCCCACAGGACACAGCCAGAGACACAGCCCTGCGTCCCTGGGCTGGGAGATGGGAGCACACAGCCCTCAGGAGGTACCTGGCTGAGGAAATGTGCTCTCCAGCTCCTGAGCTGTCCAGAGGGCTGCAACAGGGCTGACTGCACACAGCTCAGGCTGCCTGCTACTGACAGATGAAGGGAGCTCCAGCTCTTATAGATGGATGAAGGTGAGAGCAAAACCAGACAGATAAATAAGGAATTGCATTACTCCTACTGCACAAGAATTTTCTTAAGGCTAGGAGAAACCATAAATCTTGTTTGCTATCAAACCTAAGGACTCTGTAGCCTGCATACTGAGTGAAGAGATGAGTGACCAGTTAAATCTGCTATGCAAGTCACACTTCTTCCCCTCCTTACAGCTGGTTGTCTCACATATCAGGACACACCAAAAATTTGAAATCCATATATCTATGAATATTGACTATGACTATTCAATAGAACTGCTGAATACACATCACTTTGGTTTAGCAAAATCATGTGACAATTAAAAATACTTATGACAATGTTTAGTACCAATGCAGATAGGGTGTAATTCATACTGTTTGCATCATCCTAACTCACTATTTTCTCTGGTTGTTTGGGGTTTTTTGCTCTTTTGGAAACTCAGAAAAGCTCTGATAGTTTCACAGCACTTGCCTTCTGAAAAAGTGTATAAATACCTTGGGTAGCTACCAAGGGACTTAAAAACGCTGCTGATTTTACAAGGCTTGCCTGTGCAAAGATCACATAACATAATAAGTGGTAAGGGTGCTTGCTTTCTTTACCTCAAGTCTATATAAGTCCTGTTTCAGTGAACTAAGAAAGTAAAACAGCAAAGCTCAGAGCTCACATACTTCTTTCAATCCTTGAAAACATCTAATCAGAAAATTAAAGCTGAAGTACTTGGAACTTGTTCTGAAGTTACTGAATGTATTCTTCCAAAAATCACTGAAAACTAAAAGGGTACTTATATCAATTTCTGTGCAAGTAATTTTGTGGTAATTTAAAAGAGATCTTACACAGTATTTTTATCATCCTCAACACAAGTGTTATCAGATGTTTATTCAGTTTTTCCATTGAAAATATCAGTAATGTTGTCTGCATGTATATCACCTTTCATTTAAAAAACTCAGAATCCTTTACAAGGGCTTCAAGTATTTTAACCATATATCATCATGGTGAAAAGAAGACACAGATTTTACCACCAAGTCTGACTTGTTCAGAATCCAGCTTCTAAAGAAGCTCCTAACACACACCTCATCCCCTTCCTTCACAGCATCTTTAATCCACCAAGCAACCCCTGCCCCAAAAGGCACCCCATGGCATGGCTGAGGTAGGGGAGTCCTGACTGCTCCCTCCACAGACACAGGTGGTGTCTGTATTTCCACATACCAAAGCACATATTTTTTAAACAAATCTTTTGACCAGGGATCCTCAGTGCTGGCAATAAGCAGATTGCTATTCCACACTGACACTGCCCACAGGCCAGGCAGTGGCTACTGCATCATATGTCTTCATGGTAGCTACAGCAAACATATGCATAGAAAATTATTCAAGCTGTAAGTGGATCTGTATGTGCTCTTAATGTCCTCTAAGCAAACATACAGATGAAAATCATGAACAAATTTACTTTGAATCTTTTTAGAGGGTTAAGAAACTCTCTTTGGAAATAGTCCTGTCACAATCTACAGGATCTTTCATCTCGTATGTTAGCTTTTTTAATGATGCAAGAATATCTAGTACCATCAGCTGGCTGCATTTCCTTACTGCTGCAGAATACAGTGTGCCTCCTGGAGAGATAAGGACACTTGGGTAAACTTCCTCTCATATCTCTCCAGAACAGTGTCTGACAAACTACTGAATGCCTGAGCTCATCAGCCACACATCCTATCAGCATCATTTTTAAATGGTCAGTAGATACTGGATTTGGCTTTCAAACGTGTAGCATGACAAGACTTCTGCTGGAGAGATGACATTTTATCAGAATTATTATATGAAATAAATAGATATATGTTCTATAGGATATAAAGATGTGAGCTGTTGCATGCCATTGAGCAGCACAGAACAGCTCCAACTGTCAGGAATGGGGCTTGAGTCAATGTACTGATAAGCATTACAGAGCTTCTTGAGGAAGATAAAAACCAACCGGTGTTAGGACTGTGAGCTTAAACATGCTGTGATGAAGAGTGAAAATTAAGGCTGAACCTACTATTTTCTACCAATATTTTCTCAAAGTGCTTGGAAAAATCTCTATCCTGTCATCTGCAACGAGGCTTGTGCTTATGGACAGAAAAGAGACTAAAGAAAAAACAGTGCTTTTAGTTGTAACTTGTCATTTAAAATTTAACTCCTGTGTTACTACTGGGAGGAAAATACAGAAATCATTATTAAACTGCTACCATAGTTCACCTCTGTGGATTTTTATGGATCAGCTGTGATGGAGCAATGTTCTGTACCAGGCACCAGGGAAGCAGCCTGGAGCCTCACACATTTTTCTCCTAAAGCTTTTGGCTTTGCACTGATGGAAATTTCCTTCTTTTGACAAAACATGATTTTCTGCATTTTTAGTGATTAGCTGACTAAAAAAGAAATTAAAAGGCAGTCCATTTTTGACTTGAAAAATTACAGTTTTCATTCAAGGCTGAACAGGAATTACTAAATACAGAAGATGACTACAGGCCACCATTTTTATCTCTGGATGCATAGTTTAGATTTAGCACATGAAAAAAAAGGAGAGATCAAGGCTATTGCCACTGGTATTCAGCCACTGAAACAGGAGGATATTGCAAAATGAAGCTCCTAGATGATTTCAGGGATAGCTCCATGGCATCCCAGATGCGACAGCAATTCCTAACACCCCCAGAACAAGCAACAACAGCAGCATTAAAGTTCAAGGAGGTCATGTCAGTAAGGCACCCAAGGGATTTCATGCAACTAGGAACACCACTGAAATCTTTAATTTACACTCTGTTAAAATAACTTGCTAGTCAAGCAGGAAGGAATTGTTTTGTCTGCTACAAACCATCCAGCTAACAAGCAGCAGCTGCCCTGATGCTGTGTATCACTATTCCTGAATTTCACCAGTTGTGAAGACAAGCATTGCAGTGGGTTAATTACAGTGAGTCTCTAGAACTCCATCATAATTTTATAGCAAAGACTAGTTTGTAAGAATGTGGAAAACAAACCAAATATCATGTAAGTTAAGCTTCTACCTTCTCCTTGCTTTGTTTCTAATTATATGAGGACATAGTGGCATCTGAACAAAAGTATCTTCCATGGAGAAATACTGTATGGTTGATAAGCCTCTTAACTCCTCTAAAAATAGAGAATTAGATTACTTGGCACAAGTCTTGTTTGCACCTCTATTTACTTTCCATGCAGTGAAACACATCAGCCTGATGATATTAAGGAAAAACCCAACCAAACGACGTACTAGAAACCAAAGTTCTAGTTGCACTTTTTTCCTATTTAAAACTATCTCCTGAGCAGCTAATTCCAGTCTGATATTTCCTCAGCACTAACTACCACCACTGTGTCTCCCAGAGACTTCCCTGGGAGCTGCAGGCAGGTGACTTGTGTGAGGTACACATGGACACTGGCACAAGAATTGCAAAGGATGCTCTGTGCCACAGCCTGTTTAAATCATCACGAGAGGCAGCACGATTTAAACCATTGGCTTGATCCAGAAGGGCTTCTGAGGTTGTGCAGAGAGAGATTTCCATGTTAGTAGTCTGACTTGCCCAACAGCTGCAGCTTTGCCCCACACCAAGACTGTTGCCCAAACCACTGCAGAACACAGGCCTGTGAGCTCCAGAGCCCTGGGAAGGAAGAGGTGTGCTGGTTCCAAGAGGTCAGGACAGCACTCAAAGTGATACTTCAGTTATTCAGGCATGAAGAATAGGAAACATAATTACCTGAACTGTATTCCAATGGTGATATGAGAAGTAATTTAGCACAAAGAAGTGCTTACACTATATGAAAATGGGAAACCAGAAAGGTGGTGGATGAGCCTCAGATAATTACAAACAGTGTGCACAGGATCAATAGGAAAAGCAAACTGCACAGGGAGATGTGCAGGCTGGAAACTGGCCAAGTGTAACATGTGAGTTTACATGGCTAGTGCATGAACTGAGAGCATGATTTTAACATTGCCTGGAATGTCCAGCATGTGACTGAGGTCATTTATCATCCACTCTAGGCTTCACTGAGAAATCTGTGCCACAAAACAATAACAGCACAAAATGTGTTTAAGGGAAGCTAGATTTTGGTCTCAAAATACTGTATTAATTTTAACCCCTTTAGGTGCTATTTGATCACCCTCACTAGTGATATAGTTGGTATTTATCCTCTGCCCTAACAAAGTTGATATTTGAGAGAGAAAAAGGTTGAAATTGCCTGGCTCTGGCAGCCGTAGGGGAATGGGGAGAGAGGGACCATCTTCAGAACATCATTGCCAGAAGAGAAATCTGCAGCCTCAAAAGGATGCACATTCCAGGTCCTGACTGCCAGCTCAGGCTCTGCAAGGTGAGAGCCAAGATGCACCAGGCAGCACAGCTCTCTCTGAAGCTTGCATGGTAGCCAGTAGTGCCTGCAGCTCCCACAGCAGCGCTGCACTTCCACCTTCTCTGACTAAACCTCTTTTCCCATGCTTTCTAACAATAGGTGCTCAGAAAGTTCAATTTCAAACACTTAATGAAGCCTATCTATGTCACATCTAGATGCTACAGATTAATCTGCATATTGGAAGATAGAAGGCTGAGGAGATATCTCCAAAATTTTCACTGCTCAGGAAGTTACTCATATGCTGCAACTGCAGCAAGGACCTTAGCATGCTCACAAACTCAAAGTATGAGGCTCAAGATAAATTTTATCTAGGCCAGGACACAACCTCAACTTATGCCAGCAGGAGATGGCCATCACAAAACTTATTTCCCAGTAATAGTACAACTTCATGTGTTCTTAAATGTCTAAATGCCCGGGATACTAAAACCCCGGATATGTTCAGCCAGCTAGCTGTACATTCCAGATGTTTTGATTTTTCATGTGTTAGCAGCTTTGCCTTTTTTTGTTTTGCTTTGGTTTTTTTAAAGCAGAATAACTGGTTCATGACTGGGCCCTGAATGTTTTCCCTTTCCTTAAAATGAACAGCAGGCCTGGGTGACTACTTATTGCATACATGCCTTAGTAGTCAGAGGAAGGGCAAAGAAAAGATGGATCCATTACTCAATGGGAAAAGACAGTTTTTAACAAATGGTGTGGGGAAAGCAGAATTTTGAATGCCTTTCTCATATCAGACTTCAAGAAGAGGGTCAGCTGTGACCATGTGTCTTCCATAATTAATACCAGCAAGAAAACCTAAAAAGAAAAGGAATTAAACCAGACAGTGTGCTGGGATTTTATGAATCTCATCCTAGGGCACTACAAGAGCTAACACATGAAAATATCTGTGTCCTTAACATTTACCTGAATTCACTCAGGATGGGTGAAATACCAGAAGATTAGGAAAGAGCTGATGTTGTGTCTACAATTTTAACACTAGAAAGGATTTAGGAATTAAGATCAGCTAGAATGATTGTCTTTCTGGGTCAGGGGGAAAACCCTCAGTGCCTAAAGTTGAAAGATGATTAACAGCAAAAATGGCTCTAGAAGTTAATCAGAAGCTTAAAACATTACCATGCCATTGTGCAAAAAAAACTGTACTTGCACTGGGATTTATAAACATTTATCCACAATAATTGTAACATAATCCTTCCACTGCACTCAGTGATGGAGCACCATGTCCAGCTTTGAAAATCCCATTTCAGAGGATGATGTGAGCTAACCTGAAAATTGAAGAAAGTTAGATCCATCACTTAATTAGCAGATGGGAATAACAACAGATAGAGATAGGAGCTGAATTTCAGCCTAGAAGGATACTGCAGTCCATCCACCAAAAAATACGCACAAGCTTATCAAGTATATGTTAAATACATGAGCATTGCTATTTCTTTTTATCATATTTCAGTGATGCTCTTTCAACTTCCAGTCAAAAACCTCTCAACTGTAGAACAACTCCTGTCTTGACATCACAAAAATTGACTAAAACAGAACTCACAAGTAACTTTTTAACCTACTAGAATATCTACCATATTAAATAAATGGATACATCTGAAAGTTATGCTTTCAATTCAAACCCTAGCTCTTGTTTTGATAAAAGGGTACACTCAAAAATTATACATCCTATATTAAAAGGGTCAATTTGGGATAGAAAAAAAACCTGTTTCACAGAAACAGACAGGTTTGGGGGGATTTTGAGAGCAGGACTAATATGCTTGAGCCTTCTCATTGAAATTTTGCTAAATTAGTCCAGTTGCATGGTACTGTTTGACTGACACATACTGAAATCTCTAATACTGACATACTGTTGTTCCAATTAAGTCATGTCCCTTAGGTGACATTCTTACACGGTTACAAATTTTGTATATATGTGAAAATTTATATAAACTGTATAAAATATATACTTATATCCTTAAGATGTGAAAGTGATATTGATAATTTGCTTTATGGAGCAAGAATCCAATGAGGAACATTTAAATACCGAAAATCTGTCCATCTATTCATTCCCTTAATTTAAACTAAACTTCAAAACCTCTGAGACATTTTAGAAAGACACAATTTAAGGAAAAATTAATCTTTAAAAATTATACTTAATTTCCATCAAAATTGTAACCTCTCCAAACTTCCCTCATCTATATAGTTTAAGCTTTTTAGAGCTGTGGAGAGAATTGGTGAAGCTTTTGCTCATCTCTCCTGTCCTTAGAGTAAAACAAACAGGAGATCCTGAGCTTCCCAAGGGGATGTATAGAGCTCTCCTCCTTTTCCTGCCAGGTCCCAGAGGAAGAACTTTTAAAGTGGATATACTTTTTGCAATTGAAAAATAGTCCTGTAAGCAATGCAACTACTGTAACTTGGTTTCCAAAGCAGCTTTTTCTTTTATTATTTTTTATTTGGGATTGACTACTGACTTGGCAAACTGAATTATACTTAGGCTGCAGTATACAGTCAATTTCAAAACGTTTCCATCAGAATCCATGCACTCTCAAGCACAGTCTGAATCTTCTCCTGTAGTGGATGATGGGAGCTGTGAGCTCCAACCCGAGCTTGTCCCTGGGGTATGGCTTTATGAGGTGTCACCCTCACGTGAACTCTCTGATGTGCAAGAAGAGTTGAGCACACACTGCAGCTTTTCCCTGAACACAGTATCAATCAGGTCTTCCTTCCCCACCCAGCCAGCAATTTCCCACAGTATTATAGGAAAATATAGACTTGCACTATTTGACAGGTACAGAGTATCCCACACAGCTTCAGTGTATACAGCACATCACAGAAATGCAGACTTCTGAGGCCCTTCCCTCTCCATCATAATTGCACAAATGCAGATAATGGGTAAAAAGGTTAGCAATGAAAGAAAGCCTGCCAGGTATTTTTGACATGACCAATTTTGGGAGGAAATCATGCTTAAAAAGATAGCTGAAGTATACTTTGTGCTTGGGTCTGAGTCATGATCTCACAGCAAATAAGAACAGAGGTAGCCCAATCATTCATTACTTAAACAAATGTCTAGACATTCAGTTTTCAATAACCATAACTCCAGGTTATATACTGCATAATCTTAACTGGAAGGAGGCATCTTCAGCTGCCCTATTCATCCTCCAGGTGAAGTCATCCTTCAGCAGCTATAGAAATAAATGTTCATGTAGGCAATTGAAAGAATGTCTACTGTCTCATACCTGATCTCTGTTTCTACACTGCAACTATAAATTCCAAGAGTTACCTTAATAATGCTCTTTTCTAGCTTGATTTTTTTAATCTAGCTTGATTTTGTAATCTAAAGGCTCATGTTATTCTTCTATTTCTAATACTAATTACTAGAATGAAATAAACAATATAGTGCCTATAAGTTACCAAAGCTATGTGTCTCAAGCTCAGAATTTTGAACCATTAACTGTATTATGCTGCACATCTGATACCAAACCAAGTTTCACTATAGTTTTTCAGACTACTCTAAAAGAGAATAAAATTTCTGATTTTTATGTTTTTATTTTTTTAAGATCACAGTAGAAATGCTGCATTTCAAATTGAAAAAAAAATGTACTGGTCGTAAAGAAGAAAACTAGCATTAAATTTGTGAGATAATGAACATTTGCATATACAAGTACTGTATACATGAGATCTGTGTTCTCTGCCCTGATGAATCTAAAACAGTTGCAGAGGAAACAAAAATACTGTAGGCTAAATACTAACATTCTTTGCTTTGCTATTCTTTTAATAATGAACTTCCTTGAATGGCAAACTCCTAGCCTTACATGTGTTCTGTGTTTGTAGGTACATCCCTGTCAGGAAATGCTGTGAAATGGAAGTTCCTGACAAATAAAGTTCTTGGCCTTAAACATTCCATAGATATTACTTGAATGTCAGAAAGAATAATTTCCAAACTTTGGCATTATTCTATATCTATTTAAAAACCATAATGTTCTTGTAGGTAATTAGTAATACACATATGGGTTACATAGTCATTGGGGTTTGTCATAAAAACAAAATAGGGAAAATGTAATTAATTCTACATTCTATGGTGCTATTGTTGCTTGCTTTGCATGAAGAAACCATAGATATGAATCCCACTATATCCCCAAAGTCCTTTGGCCCCCTTCTAATAACTAGGGATGGAACAAACAGGTTTTGTCTAGTTTTGTATCCAACTGAATATGAGATACCAAAAGGTTTAGTCTAAAAGTATTGCACTTGAATTTCAATCACCATGAACTGCAAAGTAAAGTGCAGAGGAGAAACCAGGGAGGAAACTCTAATTGAGAAAAACAGACTGAAAAATAAAGCAAAGTGAAACGATGTGAAGCCAAATAATAAAGCAAATATCAAAACCCAATAAAAGGGCACAGAAAAAGGAAATTGAAAAGACAGCCTAGGTCTAAGTATTCCTCATTATAAAATAAGAATTTTATTCTACTCCCTCCTTTCTCTTTTAGCAATATGAACCTGGCATCCAGAGAAATTATGGTCAAAGTTGTGCATTAAATTCAGATGAAGAGTCACAAGATGACCTTCTTGAGTCCTTTGTGTTAGTCAGTACTTCATGCAATAAAATTGCAGCTGGCACTGACTTCAGTTACTGTTATGTTGTTTCAGCTCTGCAAATCAAAACCCATGGGCTCAGATTTGTACATCCAGAACTAAACCAAAAACAAATCCATGCAGCCAGTATTCCCTTGTGCAAGTTGAAGCACTATGTCTGTCTGTGCCACACAGATCTCACTGGCAGAGGTCTCCTCTGACCTTTAATGGCTTTACCTAGAAGGACTACTTTTGTCTCTGCCACAAGCTGCCCCCTGCTAATAGAACCCAACTTCTCAGTTAAGCACAACTCATTTCACACAACGCAGGGCAAGAATTCTGTAGAAAACCCCCCAAAATGTAATGTAATTAAAATGAGTGATCATGCTTTACAGTCCTGTTAAAATTATAGCCACAATCTTGTTTTTCCTATCTGTTTAGCACTGAGCTTGGCTGGATTGCTGTCTGTCAGCACTACTCATGCATGTTGTCTCTTTGGTATTAATTTAAAACTTCCAAAGAAAACAGAAGTAGTGTCGTGTTGTCCATAAAGACGTGTAAAGTCCACCACTAGAAACTAATCCACACAACCCAGCTTGATCTCCTGTGCACAGAGCAGAGTTTAAGGCATAGTACACACACAGCTATGGGTTTTCAGTGACATTACACAACAAAGAATGAAAGTTGGTCAAACTCCTCTTCCATGTTGAATTGCTCAGGATGCCGCTCCCCACCTAACTCCTGCTCCCACATCTCCATTCCAGCCCCTTTGACCCACCTATAATCCAATCCTCCTTTGCCATTTTTTTCTCTTCCAAGTCCCAGTCTTCTTCCCACAGGAGCTTTCTGCCTCCTCTCACTATGCTTCCTCCTTTAGCCATCACCTGCCCTCTGCCATCTCTTCCACTTTTCCTTTTTACCACTTCAAGACCACATAAACACCCTTGGCTGCTTCCCACCCTCTCTTGTATTACTGAACCTTGACCCAGGGCCCTGCCTTGAGGCTTCTATATCTTTCACTGTTTCTTTTGGCTCCTGCCACATCTGCTGCCCCTCCACTACCCAGGTCTGTACCACTTCTCACAAAACATCTTTCAAATCACTTGGCCAATGCTTTGACTTTCCTGGGGGTCATCCAGCCAGTCCCACTTCCAGAGGAAAAAACCACACTCTGCATTTCCATCACCCTTACAGAATGCTCCCTTCAGAAGCATCAATATTTGTTCTTCAACATCTCTTACAAAAACAGCCCACAGTAACATCTTGCCTCAAGTAAAACAACCATCCCAATGCAGAAAGCCAGTACTTAACAGGGTTTAATTCACGCTCAAGGAGACAGGAAGTGTAAGCTATAAATACCAAAAGCACATGCCATGCTGCAGCACTACTGACAGACACTAGATTTCTCCTCTAGAGAAATTTCTCTGTAAAACTCTAAGCAGTGAGTGCAACCCTTGCTTGAAGTTGCAAAGCATTACATAGCCCAACAATGTTTTGATAAAGTGAGTAAAGCGATAAAGGAACTGAGAGTGCCATAAAAATCACATCCCTTAAAAGGACACTTTCTGTTCTGTTAATCCCACATGATTTCCTTTTCTCAATGCACCAAATAAATGAGAGGACACAAAGGGAGTAAACAGTTTAAAAAACTTTAGCTTGGTGAAAAACATGTTGTTACAAGATTTTCCATGAAAGTTTTCAAATTTTAAAAAGTTAACTGGGAAACATAATTTACTATAAAATCAATAAATATTGGTTGGTTACCAGGGCAGAAAGAATTGTACATCTGGGTTTTTTTGAATAAAGGTTTTACTTTCTTGCAATACATCTTGAGATCAAAACTGAGTTTCCACATTACATTGCTAAATAAGCAAGAGGTTCTGTGAGTGAGACCAGTAATTTAAGCCCTCCCACCTCCAGCTTTTCTATTTGCTCTCTTCTGCCATTAATAAAGTGCTTCAAACCCAGTTTCCTTTGTAGAAACAAACAGATCATCCATCTCCCTGAGCAGGACTAGGTGTCATCACTTTTCCCTTCTTTGTGAAATAATAAAAGTCATACTGCAGGAAAAAAAAATTTCTTTTAAACCTTGTTCAGGCAGGAATAAAAACTGTGACCTTGGATGCCATGTGTGTGAAATGAAAGTACAGTTTCAAGTTACAAAGGTCTATAATCTACACTTCTTTTTCCTATGGACTTAGAATGGAGGGACAGCAGTTTCTATTTTGTACTGAAGGGATTCTACTTCTTGTTCATATTTAAACTCTATGAAGATTACAATTAGAATACTACTACTTTTATTACCTGATAGAATGGCAACTTACCCTCATTTTACACCATGCAGAATAAATGGCTATTTTAAATGCAGTTCTAAGGAGTACTGTCACAAAAACTAAGTTTAAAAGAGGCAATGCTCCTGCAGCCCACTGCTCAACAGATCAGTGAAAGTAGATCTTAATCTTATATTATCCTCCACATTTGTTTGCATTCTGAAAGCATATAAGCTTTTCCAAATACACTTGATCTGTTTAGTTTTTATACAAGAAATAGTCGCAGCTGCCTTGTTAGGACCCACAAAGAAGAGTTTTACTTGCTGGGTTGAAAGATTCTGTGCCTGCACTGATGTCTATTTTTTCTTTATTTTTCTCTGTTTAATCTTTCTCACACTTGCTAATAATTTCAAACTATTATTTCAAATAAAGCTTCACAGTGGCACATTTAGACTGTAAAAGATTGTGATTTACCACTTTGACAGCTCAACATTTTTAGCTTGTATACAGCACCCAGCCAAAATTGAACAACAAAAATCTTTTGAGCCCTTTTATTTTCCAAACAAATGTTTTATGTACAAGAATCTGTCGTTTAGAAACAGTACACACACACATACACACATATACCCTCTATTATACAATAATTGATATTTGGGGCTTATTAAAAGCACAATGATTGCAAATGCATTTGATTATTTCTTTTGCAGGATGAAATAACCAGTTACCTTTCAGGAAAGGAGCCCTCCGTGGCACAAGCCTTTCTGTGATTTCCACCTGCTCCTGCTGATGCTGTTTAACCAGGTTTCCTTCGCTGCCAGCTCTCAGAATCTTTTCACCTAGCCTGATTTTCCGTGATCGGCTGTTAAAATCTTCTTTCCTCGACAAAGGCGATTTTGGAGCGGTATTAGCGGGCACGGGGCGAGCCAAGCGAGAGGGTTTGGACATCCTGCCTGCGCAGGAATGTACCTGCTCCGAAAGCAATCTCTGAAAAGAAATCCTCCGCAGCTCACTTTCCAGCAGAGGCTGGGGAGTTGGAGCGTGCAGCGCAGCTGGATGTGAAGAGCTGTGCTGCCAGCCTGGTTTTAAACCCCGAGCGTTGGTGGCCACGCAGCTCCCCAGACCTGTGGACTGCGAACGTGTGCCGGGCTGGGACGGGTGGCTCTGTCCCGTGCTGAGCCCCAGGCAGGCCGTGGGGAGCAGATGCTCCTTCCCGCAGGGAGTGTCTCGAGCTCCCGGTGAGCTCGGAGAGCAGCCTGGCTCGAGGGGAACGCTCCACCCGCGCAGGTACGCGGTGGGAAACCTCCCAGGCGCGGGGCTACCTCTGCGTGTGGGACCCTCCGCAGTCCTCTCCCAGCCCTCCCTCAAACAAACGCGTTCTTGTTTCAGCAGATTTCCTCGCAGGGCGCCAAAACCACACGGCTTCAGTGCTTATGGTAAATGCCTGATGTCAAGAACACATTTGTCTTTGAGTTAAGCAGGGTGCAAGCTTAAATTGGATTAAATGATGCATATTATTCTAGCACTGTATAATCTAACTCATCAAAAGAAAGGAGGGATTGACAGCAAATATCATCTCTCTTTGAAAAATGGCCCAAATCCCTTATTATTATTATCTGACATTGTTTAGGAAGCAACACTGCACAGGATACTGCCCATTACAAGTTTCCTATTTCACTGGTACATATATATCTAGAAAACTCCTGGCTTCTTGCACACTACAGATAATCATGTGTCTACTGACTCTCTAAAGAAAAAGTTCCTGACCTCAGGCTACATTATTTCAAATCTCAGTTCCTGGGTGCTCTTCTCTGAGAATGCCCAGGCAAATCCTGCCTAACTTTCTCTGCCAGCTCTCTGCTTGTGAACGCTGCCAAGACGAAGAGCATTCGGACACATGAAAAGAAAATTCCATTCACCATAATTTTGGAAACAACTTCTAAAGAAAAAAACCCAGTGCAAACAAAAGAAAACATCACAGCTACAGTTACAGTAAAATCTTCGTGCTGAATTTTAAAATGTATTTCTTAATATGCCAGGCAACCAGTATGCTGCATCTCTAATAGAATATGAGGGACCATTTTATTTCAAAACTAGAACAAACATAAGCAAATCAATATTACACAAGCTAAAGTACTAATAGATGAAATGCTTAACAAGCAAAAAGTAAGCAAAACTTGACTAAATTATTACAGTCATTCCTCGTTTTCTGAGATGGCAATTGTGCAATGCAGTAAAATATTTTTGAAAGTTATTTTCAAGAGTCCTGCATTAAATAGGTAATTGTTTATGCCTTCTCTATAAAGCATGGTGCCTATGGCTTTGTTGCCCATCAAGACGGGGCCAGATTAAGTGCAATACAGCAAGCCTTGCCATGACATTATTCTGTATATTATATTATCAATACAGGAGGAACTCTGAATGGGAAGATTTCTACTCACAAGGAGAGACCTGAGTGGCATGAGAGTAACTGGGCTCATTAGCAGTGCTCAGGCACACCAAGTCATGCAGAAGACAATGAAGAACAGAAACAGAGGTGAAATAGGATGATGAATGGAGAGTTAATCATGTAACTGGAGTAAAGAATGAGTGAAGAAGGAAGAGAAAATATGAAACCCAGTATGTAGATGAGAGCTCAGTTGTACTGAGCCTAAGAAGTACTGCCATTCCCTCTCAAGATCTTGGACTGCTTGGCCAATGGTAATTTTTAATATCTTCCATTATGTATAATGTATAAGCAGACACAAATGCTGTATGCTTAAGAAGTGTTTTTAAGCCGTAACAATAATGCCTCTGACACTACAAAGACATATTTTAATTCTGTCAAACATAGAACAATTGTGAAATAAAATCCAGTCCTGAGTGACAACAAAAATAGTATTTCAGTTTTTGAATCACTACTGCTAAAGCAAAATCCAGCTGAGATTGCTGTACACTACACATTCACCCAAACTAAGCACCCTTATCACATGTTGCTTGTGGAAAGAATGGCCTCATCTGTGCAGGAGAATCTAACCAGACAGTCATGTTACCTGTAAACTTAAAATAATTTTCTAAGCAAAGCAAGGACATTGTGAATTCAAGATTTTCCTAAGGCTCTCTCCAGCAACATAGCAAAAAAGATGAGGAAAGGGAGCTTTATCCATCAGCTTTTGATAGGAAAGGCCCTAAGTTGTCCATTTGGGTGCTGAGGTGACACTTCTGCACTGAAAGAGAGCAGTGACATCCTGGTTCTGACAAGAAAGAAGTTCTTTGTCTCACAGCAGAGACACAGCCCTGCAGAAATGGGGTGAGTCAAACATGTTCCCCAAACATGGGAAATTCCTGGAATCCTCCAGTCAAGGATGACCATTTCCAGTAACATCTCAGTGCCTGATGGCATTGTGTCATGAGGAGAGGCTGAGAGCTGAGCCTGCTCTTACCCCTGTGCATGAACATCTGATGTGGGATAGAAGGGGATGGAGCTGGGCTCTTCTCAGTGGTGCCCAGCAACAGGACAAGAGGCAATGAGCACAAATGAAACACAGAGGGGAGAAAAAGAACTTAAGGCTTTTTAAAGAGTCAAGGTGGTCAGACACTGGCACAAGTTGAACAGGGAGGTCATGAAGTCTCCATCTTTGGAGATAAGCAACACCCAACCAGGCACAGCCCTGGCCTGCCTGCTGTAGAGAGTCTGCCTAGCCCAGCCCCCAGCTCAGGCAATCTCCAGAAGTGCCTTCCCAGAGTTTTGTCATTCTGTATTATCAAACTTATTTAGAGGCTCTGGAAGCTTAAATACCTTTAAAGCAGTCCAACAGTAGATGTACAATCTTTCTCCAAAGTCCCAGCAATTAAATTATCCATGCCTGACTGCCATTTCTGGGAGGATTTCCTTCCTTTCTGGTCATTCACCCCTTTTAGCTTCCTGCAGTCTGTGGCATGGTGTTCCCCAAAAAACCCCCTTTGTTTATTTTAAAGGCTCTGAGATGTGAAGCTGGTGTTTCCAGCTATGAGCATCAAATCTTTAAAAAAAAAAAAAAAAATCCCCCAAAAAACCAAAACACCAAAAACTCCACCCCAAAAATCCCCTAAAACCCTGAAACAAAAATCAGTGCACTCTGGGCTGGAACACCATGACAGTGCAGCCCAGGGTGGCTGCCAGCTCCTCATCACCACATCCCACTGCTCAGGTCCTCTCTCCCAGCCCAGCTGCCCTGGTGGCCTGGACTCCTCCCACCTGTGGGGCAGGTCCCGTCCTGCCAATCCCTCCCTCTTCACCACAGGTTCTCATTGAAGTTCCCCAGGGAGCAAGGCTTTCATCAGCTCTCAGGCTTCTTGAAGCCCCGAGCTACTCTTTTGAACTAAAAAAACCCCAAACAAACCCACAAAACCAAAAATAAACAAGCTAAAAACCCAAACAAAAAGTTCAAAACAAACCCAGCCCCTTTTCCCTTAGATTTCAGATAGCCAGCTTCAGCTAGGTAGAGACATATTGATGTAACATACCATTAACAAAAAGCAGTTCAGTTTGTCAGGTTTTCATGAAGTGCTGTAGGAAGTTTTCTATTGCTTTGGGTCAATGAATAAACTCTGTCACAGCTTCACACAGCAGAAATTATTATTAAGGGACCCACAGTGCAAGTCTATGCTTTTGAATAATCACATATATGTAAACAAGTAATATTTTTAGAAAACCATGTACTTTCCATTCACTGTTTAAAACATTGTCCTTTTAGTTTCAAAACTAACCTCTCCTCTTTCCTGCCTAAAAAAATAAATTACTGCTGAAATATGACAACAAGAATTTGTTAAGAGTTAGTTAACAGAAGGCATTTTTACCATAGCATATTAGATGGGTTATGATACTGCTATTAACTTAAGCAATGTTTGTGCCCTCTGGGATAAAAGAAACGTGACTATAGATGTTATTAATCCAAACAAAGCTTTTGCAAAGCTTGAAATTTCCTTTTTTGGGCAACCATGGAGTTCTAGTTTACATTTGCACATAAAGAGCTGGGGAGGGGAGAGGATCCCTTGCATATGAACCAGAAGAATTGGGAGTTGATGCTGTACAGTTCAGGATCTGGTGTTTTCTCAGCCTACCAAATCCTCTCCCAAATTTTGGCCTGCAAGTATCTAAAGAGAGAAAGGCATGTATGCAGCAATATTTCAACTTCAGCAGATTCTTTCTAAACTATTGACAGGCAACAACTGCTACACCAGTAAATGGAAGTTGCAGGTGCAGAAGTTGAAACTGCAAATTAATGAAGTCTTCTCTTTACAAAATTACGCAAGTAACCAGATGGCATAACATTTTCAGCATGAAATCAGAAATAAATGTACAGGCACCAAAGAACAAGATCAGTGATGAAAACAATTTCAGATGCAAGTCACAGATAGGTATATAATGTAATAATAAAAAAAAAAAGCATGGTGCTTGAGAAAGCTACATTTTCTAGCAACTGAAGCATGTAAAATTAGTGACAAGTTAATTTTGCAGATGTTAAAGCTTTCTTAGAACTATGTACCAGTGCTTTATTTCGCCATATATGATTTCTGAAATAGTTGCATAATATAGAAGATGCTTCCCATTCAGTATATTGAGACCCATTTTAAAACATTTCACACAGATCTGAAGACATTCTAGCTGGGAAAATAAACCATGCAAGAGGAACCTCGTTGTTCATTCAAAGACAAGTGAACCCCTCCAACAGAAAACAAGCTATAATTGTGGCAAGTCCTGCTACTCTTGAATATGGTCTTAAAAAGGAAAGTCTGTTAAGGGTCCTGCTGTAACAGAATAGCTACCTAGAAGATGCTATAATTAAAGCAGAGTTGTCATTTATATCAGGAAATTCTGTTCCAGAGATTTACTACTCAGCCATAAAAATTTAATCTCAGTTCCAAGTCTTTAAAAAATCCCCAACTAAGTCAGAAAGAAACCCTTCATGTCTACTTTATTTTCTTTTTGTCAAAATTTAGAAAATTAAACCATAGCAACTTTCTTAAAGATAAAAGCTTTTACAGGTGTAAAATCTAAATATCTTATTCTGCCATAAACCCAGAAATACCATCAGGAATGGAAAAGTTAATTTTCCTTATTATTTTATCACTTCTGCATCTTATATTTTGCTTTGGTTCACAGACCTTCAAAGTCCTGGTTTGCCTGAGTACACAGGTCTGTGGCTTACTATTAAAGTGTTTGTAGAGATTGAACTGTATCAAGGTTTTGTTTTTTCTAAAGCAATATAGGTACATCACCACAGTACAGCTACATCACACATCCCTCACCTGGTGCTGTTCTGTCCTCAGGATGGCTTCTGACAGCTGCACTTGGTTCCCTTCCCTGCCTGAAGGGCTCTAGGAGCCCAAGCACACCCAGACACAGGCAACTGCACACACCAAAGGCTGCACCATCAGAAGAACAAAGACACGGGGCATTTGTGTGAAAACACAGCCTCTGATGTTTGAAATGTTTGCCAAGACTGTTGCTAAGATTTCCAATTGGTGCCAACTGTGATGGCAGGCCTGGGTACTTCATCCTGATGAGATGTGTTAATCACTAAGCAATTCCAGACGGAAAAATCAACTGTGAACAGCTGCCCATGCAACTCATAACAAATACTTTTATTTTTTTTACAGAATGTTACCTTTTTCTATATATCACCCACTCAAAGAATAATACAAAATTTAAATATTTATGCCATATTTAAATTGTTGCTAAACTCTAGGAAAACGTTCTGTGATTTGGCTGTTCTTGGTGCTAATATTACTTGGCTGTAATAACTAAAAGTGCTAAAACCTATACAGTCTTGGTTCAAAGCTTTTTCTCTTGTCCTGATCTTTTAATCAAATCAAATGAGAACTTAGGCTCAATATGTTCTTAAAGGAATACCTGTTAGCTATAATTCACAGCAGGTCATCCCTATTATTCCTTCAGTGTTAAGTAACATGTCAATACTGCTTTCCACATCTGCAGTTATTTCATGAGGTTCTTAAAAGGATTTCAAAATGTGCACAAAATTATCTTTTGACAAATTTTTAGAATTAGTAGGGTTTTTTGATAAAACAGAAAAGTGTCCAAATTTCAAAATCTCTTCTGAAATTCTGTAAGTGAAACTATGACTGGCTTAGTCTTTATTACCACTATAAATAGGGGAGGGAGAGAAACAATTTGTAACACTACACTGACATTTTACTCTGAAGAAAATATTAGTTTCAAATGTTAGTTGCTAATTTGTTTTAGCATAACTGCAGTCCTCTCTAGCTTTTTGAATCATTGTTTTCAAATGACCACCTCTTAATAAAAAAATAACCTTTAGAAGAGCTTTAACACATCAAAAATACCACACAGAGAGCTTAAAGATTTACAAAAGATAAAATATGCCTTACAGAAAATCATCCCCTTAGGATGGTTTGAATGAAATCTTGGAATGAAGAGAAGAGGAAACAGGAAGGAAGCAAGAGCAGATTGGATAGGTCAGGAGACACACACAGTCCTTGACTGACAGAATCCTGCACATATGGTCAAGGCACAGATAATTACAAAATTCGTTGTTTCAGTCCCCCACTTTCACCATGAAGTTCTGCATCATCCATGCAAGGGGAAAACAGGTAAGAAAAGTAAGCCCAAAATGAATGAAAGGAGGACAAATTTCAGGCATGAAGGCAACTCACTCACATCCCACATGAAGTATTTCAACTATTCCTCACCCAGCAAGGCTCCATCAGGAGCACCCAGATATGGGTGCTGCTGTGGATGCTCTTGTAAGGAGGAGCAAACTACAAAGAAAAGAGAACAATGGGGAGACAATGGTCATCCTCTGACAGCGAGGTGAGAAGGAATAGCTCTGTGGGGCACTACCACAGTCTTTTTCCACCACAGACCTTGGATGTAAAGAAAACTCTTCACAGGTCTATGGAAAGTGGAAGGCAAGTAAGCAGATATAGAACCTGTAATAGTCAGGTATTACAATAACATTTACTGGAGGCTTTTTAAAAAAGCAAAATAATTAGTCAGAAACACTATCTAAACTGCAGACAGGCTCAGAGAGTGTTCCACCAATCCAGTGTGCTTTTCTCAGGAGTGATGACTTAGTGAACCACAGAATATAAAATGTATTTTTCTACTTGTGAGACGCAAGATTTTTCAGACATCCATAAATGAATATTTCAAGAAGCTAATCTGATCAGCTGTCTGTGATTTTTGTGTGGTTTGGGCCATCACAGAAAAGAAAAAACCCCAAAACTTTCTCTCCTAAGTCCCCTTTAAAATGTGCATCATCAGAGCACAGCAAGCTTTACTTTATGAACAGTTTTACTTACACAGTACAACATATATGATGCACAAGGTTCTTTTCTGTGTCAAAATTTCAAGTGACTGGTGTTGAATTCGAACTTTTCTGTCCCTTACACTGTCCTTACAGCACAGTAACAAGTGCCCTATAGTGCTGACTGCATGGGATTGAGTAAACTCTATAAACAGTCAGCAGCTTGATCCCTTGCTGTCTGAGCAGTTCTGGAGAGATGAACATGTTTGTTAAACAACCATAAAAAATCTGCAACTCCATTTATTATGTTTCTGTAGCTGTAGATAATGGTTCAGGTAGTCTGAGTTTACCACTACTCCTCTGAAAAGCACAGGCATTGCATCCTCACCTGCTCAAGCCATCTGGAAAGATATTTCTTGGTTACAATCAGCCCATATTTGTAGAGACGAAATGTTCTGAAATCTGGAGATTTTATGCAGATGACTTGATGTCCTGATTTGCATATTTGATGATTTATTACCTTATTTACATAAATGACAACAAATGGTCTCAATTACTAGTACTTAAGACTGAGGAGATTGCAGCACATTGTTGCTTTAGGAATGCAGCAACTGTTGTTTTCTTTATTTCTGGCAGATATTTGGGGTGGTATCCAGGTTACCATGATGGTTTCTCCAATCTCCATCATCAGACATAGTCCATCAGGAACTTAAAGGGAAAATCTAATACAGTGATCAAATAGCAGACAAATGCAGATGGCAATGAAGCAAAGAAAGCTGAAATGGTATTCTTTCCAATCAAGAAAAATCTTGAAAAGAACTAATAACCCTATCAATAAAAAATAAGGGCCTAATAAGTACATTATTAATCCCAACCTATTTTCTGAATGGAAAACTAAACTGATGGCCACGCCAAGTACAATATAGAGATGTAAAATCTTCTTTAAAAAAAAGGTCAATGGCCATTTTAAAGTAAGTTAGCACAAGTTAAAATAAAAAGGGCACTGCATGACCAGCATTTCTGCCTAGAACCATGAAAGACATTGGTAAAATTATGTTTTGAATGCATATTCTGTTTCCCAAGGACCACATTATTTCCTATGCTCTACCAAACAGTGCTCTCTGATCTGACTATTCTGGATACTGTATTGGTTTGCTGTAATGACTACAAGATGTGAAAAGCAGAGTCTTAGTTCAAAGATGCTTCATTTGTAGTAATGCATTAATCAAATAAGGTAAAACTTTAACTTCAATATGTTCCTCTTTGATCCCAAAGGGTTAAAATGAAAGTGATGTTAAAAGGATTGCTACATAGAGAACAGACAGGTGTGTGCTTAAAAGCACATGCAAAGAGAGATAGAAAGAAAATAGGTGAAAAGAAGGGGAAGAAGAACAGCAACTCCCCTCTGATAAGACCTCCAGTGCTTTTAATGGGCACCAGTCTGCTATCAGAGAAATTTCAGCAAGTCTGACCTGAATTCCTTCCACTGAAATGCAACCACCACATCTACCATGTTATTATATGAACCATAAAATAAACAGAATAATTCAGAAGCTATTAAAAATTAATGTTACAAATTCTGAGAGCAAGCCTTCATGATGTCCCTCATTTTAATAGTCCTTAAAATGCCTTTCAATGAAAAGGTCTGTAGGGGGAAATACTGGAATAACTTGGATCAAAAAAATCAGGTTTCTTACCTCAATAAAGACTCCTTGAAGGGGAAAAATAGGATCTGAGCAAGTTCCATATATAACATTAGAATTAAATAGATCTTTTAAATCTTTGCTGGACTTCAAAGACAAGTTTGTAAATGATTTACTTCCATGTATTCAAAAATGAAGTTTTGCAACTGGGAATTCAAGTAGCTCCCAGAGAATGTATAAACCTAAAGATAACTACTGACTTCTCCTTTAAATATTACAACTCTGCAATGCTAACAGCCATAAAACATGGTGAAAATGAAGGCAGTGACCATAAAGGTAGCTTTAAGCAAGTAACACTTCCAGGTCTAAAGATGAGACCTTAATGTATATTTCACATAAAGCAATGTCTTCCACTGAATAAAATAATCCCATTGCCAGTCACCTGCCAAGAAGTATGACACACACCCTTACAGCTTTGAAGAGCACTATTGCATGACAACAGGAAAAAAAAGGAAAAATATTTCTTTGATTAACATTGTTTTGGACATTTTCAGCCTCAGCTTTTCCTTCCACGCTCTCCACAGTTTTCTACAGCAGAAACAAATTAGCCATCTTCTTCCACTAGCAGTGACTACCTCTATTTTGGTCTATTTTGCAGCTAATAAGATCACAGTCACATACTCCTTAAAAACAATTTCATTCTAGTTATTAAAGCCACCTACTTAGGGTTCTTCACTCAAAGGTAATTGTACAGGTAATTTTAATTTGATGGAACCTAACCCCATAACAAAAGAGTCTGGTCTAGATTCAGGATTTCATCCTCTACTTTTTAAGTGAACCATAACTTTCCAGCAGCTGTTACAGTTTACATCAGCCTTGGTTCCACTTCTGTGACAGCCACAAAACTCTGCAGTTAGAGTTGCTTCTTTGGTGACTGTCTCCATTTATTCGACAGAGAATCAAGTTTTACTGTCCTAAACACACTACAAAGCCTGTCAGTTTGCAGCCTGGTATCACCCACCAGGTGCCCTGGACATGGGATGGTGAGGGAACGTGCTGGAGACAGAGGAATTTGGGTCAGAGAAGAGGGGAAAGAGATCAGGATAAAAAAGGGGGAAATTCTGCCACCTGTCATGGGTGCATCACATTAGGCATATTTTTAAGTAGGTGAGAATGTATGATAGTAAGTGGTTACAGGAACGGGCTGTGGAACACAAGAGATATGTCCATCTACCTGCTCTCATGATTGCCAGGAGCTGCCCTGAGGATTTCCTTTGTGGAGCAGCTCTGACTCCCCTTCCCAAATGCCTGACAGAACATCAGAGAAGAGACCCCTTCATCTCTTCTTTCACTCTGGAGTGCAGCCCGGAACAAGCCTCAGAACCAGAGGAAGTCAGCACAAAATTCACTTAAATCTGTGCTCAGCTGACACACAAATGTGATCCCCTGGAGCCTCTTTGACCACAGTTGTGATTACCATCCATTATTTCCAGAAAGTTTATAATTGGGTAATCTTTCTGTTTTGGTTACTATGAAGAACACAAGGTCAAATTTCAACAGGGTGCTAATGGAGACACACAATCTGCAAAGCTCTCAGACTTGCTCTGTGAGAGGTTAAAAACACCACACCCTGAGATCTTACTTAAGACTGTTTTCTTTATAGATGATATTACTCATTAACTGAAGTGTGTTATCTTACCAGTGATTCATAAGACTCTAGTCAAATCATAAATATACTACTTAGACTTTGTGGAACTGTGTGGTTTTACTCATTTCTAAAAAATATATACTATTGATGCAAAAAAAAAAAAAA
>VZRX01011955.1:0-42514 GCA_013398075.1 Notiomystis cincta
CGGGCTCCGCGGGACAGTGACAGCTCCTGTCCCCGGCGTGGCTCGCAGCTGCCCCAGATCTGCGTGTGCCCCTGGCCCTGGTCCCCGGCCCGGCCCTGGCTGAGAGGCGCTCTGGCTGGGGTGGCCGTCCGTGCAGCCTTTTTTGTGGGTTTTTTTGGCGAGGAAAAAGTTTGGGGCTGAAGGAGAATCATCACCCTGGCTTGGGGGAAAGGGAAGCAGAGTGTGGCGAATAAACCACCGACATAACCAACCTCTGGTGGCCTTGAGCAACCGGGGACGCTGCTGGGGCTGGGAGAGCAGTTCCCCCTCCTGTCCCCCGGCCAAACGACCGCTCCTTCAGTCCTGGAAAGATAAACCGAGCCTTTCCAAGCTCCCTGAGGTGCTTCTCCAAGTCCGGGCAGCCCAGGGCTGGCTTTGGGGAACCCTTGTGCGATTCTGACGGCCAGCGCTGAGGCAGCGCTGCGGAACAGAAGCCGCTCGAACAGAGGAGCCTTGAAGCGAGAGACGCTGTGGGTGTGTTTGGGTTGGAGGATTTCGAAAGATGCCTATCGCCTGGCTGGGTGGGGTATCGAGCTCGTCTTAAAAGTGCTTTTTTCTTTTTTCTTTTTTTTTCAAGTTTTTTTTTCTTTTTTTTTTCAATTTTTTTTTTCTTTTTTTTTTTTTTTTTCTTTTGCTGACCTGGGTAGAACGAAGCTGCAAACGGGCAGGAACTGAAACTGTCTCCCTTAGATTGCAGCTTGTGACAAGTGCACGGTTTGGAAGGGTCTCAAGAGAAGGGGGAGGGAAGGAGATAGTCAGAAAAAGAAAGTGGAAAGAGGAAAGGAAGAGGGAATGAAAGGGTGAATGTCAGAAAGGCAGGGAGAAAGCAGGAGCATTGAAAGCACAATATTTGGGAGGTATGGCTGGATTGACAGGTTTTCCCCTCCACCTCCTCAGATCTGTAGCAAAAGTAACCTGGGCCTCATTCAGGATATATTTAATGCATCATAACCTTCTTTGATTTGTGGAGCCCTAAATATTGTGCAGTGAAAGTGCAGAAATTCTCCATCTGTGCCTTTGCTGCAGTGCACACACGGACCTGCTTTTCTGCACTGGCCAGGAGCCCCCCACACCATGGGGGGTGCTGGGCCATTCCCCTCTCCCCCATAACTCCTGGAGCCCTGGGAGCAGCTCCTGCCCCCCGTTGCACTGAGCTGCTCCCCCCCAGGCTGCGGTTTGGGGATGAGGAACTGCGACACTCCGAGCTCAGCTCAGTCACGTTGGAGGCTGCGGCCAAAGGAGGAACTCGGCCACATCCCAGGTCACTGCCCCGGGCCTGGGCCTGCCCTCGGACTGCTCTGCAGCAGCTCTGCTACTGCCCTGCTGCCCTGCTAGTGCAGCAATCCTGAGACTGTTGGGGCTGGGAGAAATGGGATCCAGAGACAGGATCTGCTCCTGGCCTCCTTTACTGAGCCTTTCCAGGATCAGCAGCACTTTGCAGGTCCCCATGTCCTGTTTGTGCCCTCTGTCAATGCACCCTCTTTCTGTGCCAGGCACTGAGATCAGTGCTGCTGTCCTGCCCAAAGGATTAGCTGAGATTTCATGCAAATTTTCCTGCTGGGCAGAAAACTGGCTTCTGAAGAGTGCCAGTCCCCTACACTGAGAGATTTGCCGCAGGGAAGGGCGAGCCCCCTTGCCTGGCTCTCACAGGTGAAGGGCAGCAGAGAGGATGTGGCTTGAGATGCTGCAATGGTTTTGGTGTGCCAGCTCTGTATTTAACCTGTGCTGCAGGGTGGGTCTGACTCCAAGGGCACAGCAAAACAAAGCTGAGCACATCCAGAGCAAAGCAATTTAACAGCAATCGTGTCCTCAGCTCAGCTCTTCCACGTAAGCACCCATTCATCTCAGAGCTCTGCATTTGTGTTGGGAAAAATATGGCAGAAAGATGCACATCAGTGACTGGAGAACAAGAAAAACACAGAGAAAGGTTCTTTCATCATCTATAGCAAGAACACGGGGCGGGCCCAGATGAAATCTGAGTTCCAGCATGGGGAAAGGGGCTTCCCATCCCAAACTCAGAAATATTCCTGTCCTTGGAGAGGACAAGTGCTAGATTTGGGACAGGGCTGTGCACTCCAGATGATTTTCATCTTGAGCAATTTAAATTTGACAAGTGACTGTTTTTTTAAGCCTATGCAAAACTATTCCACAGACTAATTGTTTTAATTGAGCTGAAGCCTATAAGTGCAGACTGGCAGATGCAGGGGTTTGGATCCAGCCTACTTTGCAAATCTCTTCTTTTCCCTGCAGTCTCCAATATTTGTTATGCACTTTTCTCTTCATCTTTTTATCAGAAAGGGTTTTGATAACTCTCTGGCTGCTGGTTTGACCTACCTGGAGTAATTTAACTGCACACCTGCCCAGCTGCAGGTGAAGGGATAAAGCCACTGGAGCTTTGGGCTCAGAGCCACACTGGGGAAACAAGGCATGGTCAGAGAATAAATGTGGCTGTGATGATCCTCATGGACATGGATCCCTGTGGACACTGTGTGCAAGTGTGAATTGAGTTGTCCTCAGGCTTTCAACCCAAACAGGGAATTCCATGGATATAAACATAAACCAGGATGAGGTCAGGACTTTAAGTCATCATTCCCCATCATGCACTGACTGACATTCCATGTGACAGTGTGGAGCCAATGCACCTGTCCACATTTTTATTTATTCACAGAGGATTATTTACCTTGAAGAGAATCAGATCACCTGCTGAGGAGGTTGGTGGTGATTTTTGCTGCATTCTCTAAATAATCTGTTTAATACCTGGCATGAGTGGAACTGACTGACTTGGAAAGTGCCCCCTGGAGCAATGTTCAAAGAGCTTTGTGGAGGAGGAATTGCAGGAAATCTGAGTTATTTCCACATTCTGTTCATAGTCTGTGAACAGCACTGGCAGATGGTGATGGGAGCCAGTTAAACTCCTAACTCTTGTGTTTGCACTAATTTTAAATAGCCACCAACATCTTTATTGTGCCTCTAGACATTCAAATCCCACCTTCTTTGGGTTAACACTCCACTTTGACTTGCATTGTGTTTGGGGGACTTGGGTTTTATTGTCTCATAATAAATCAGAAAAGGGCACATCTCATCATCAGCAAGATGCTTGTACATCGCCTTCCTCACAATAACAAATGGTGTGGTTTCAAACTGGTTTAATTGTTTCAGTTCCACTTTATGTGTGGAGAATAATTAAATATAGTTGCCAGAGCCTTCCTGTTCAGGAAAAAGCACATTTTGTGTAGCTTCATTCCATGAAAACATATTTATCCTGATGTTGTGGGCTTCAGAGAGCCCCTCTGAGGGACGTTCAGGGAGGATTTTGCATTGTTCAAGTGGAGGACAGCCGTGTCCTTGAATGGAGCACTCGTGTGTTGGTGTTGCCATAGCAAAGGGTGGGGCCGGGTTTTGGAGCAATCACTGTCGTTTGTGAGCGGGAGGCGTTTGCTCTCGCTCTCAAACTTGGCCATCGGGATCTCAGACTAAGAAAATATTTCCTTTTTGAGCAATTTTAGTGTCTGTTTGCTCTTTTTAATCGCCCTGGCTTTGGACCCTGAGGAATGGCTTTTCCTGGATAAAGGGCACTGACTCCTGGGGCAAAGCTCCTCACCTCCACATTGGAAAAATATTAAATAAATCACAAAGATTTGAGGGGCAACAATTTTCCATGTTGCTGTCCCTCAAAAGCAATTTGGAACGAAACCATCTGGAATTTCCAGGGCATGAACAGCTATATTCCTTCCTATCCTAACCCCTGTTCAAAGATATTTATCATTGCATAAAAACTTTCTAACATAGAACAGCAAAAAGCATTCAGAAAGGTTTTATGACGGGGATATTTTGATGCTGGTACTTCATTTTCCCTTCGAGATCTGTGTGCAAAGGGACATCTCCTGCCTTAGCATGAACTTCCAGCCTCGGTGTCCTGCTGGGTTCTGCCAGCTCAGAGTGTTCAGTGCTGACTCCCATTTGCCAGCAAACACTGGGAAAGCCTTTTCTGAGCCTGGGGTGTAGTTTTTCCTGCTCAAAAAGGATGATTGCTCCGAAGTAAACCTTTACCCAACAAAACAACAATTGCTTGGATTTGAAGCCCTTGAGGTTTCACTGCAACACTTTAAGGAGGAGTTGAGACCCTGGTGTAGTTTCTCTTTACCTTCACAGGATGTGGTCACTAAAGGAAGGGGTAGCAATTGCCTTGAGGATTTCATGCTTTTATTTTAGTTATTGATTTTAACTCTGGGCTGTTCCTTCTGTGAGATGGGGAAAGGAACAGTTTCTGTCCCTGCTTGCAGCATTTCTTCCACAGGGAGCTCTGTGAGTTGTGGGATGCTGTTCCTTGCAGTGTCACCATCAGGAGCAGCACAGGGGAGGCTGCACCTCGGAGTGAGCTCTTAGATGACACTCTGAGAGGTGAGATGTGCTGGGCAAGGGCACTTTGAGCAAGGTTTGCAGGAAGCGGAGTTTATTTCCTTCAGGTCTCTCCTTCCTGGACTTCAGGAGGTTTTTACTCTTGAGCTCAGCTCCCATCTGCTCTGAGGGGTCAGGTGTAGAATGCATGAGTGTACAGCCTCAGCACAGAGCATCTCCCAGGCTTTTTTCCTCCACAACTCATCAGTGTTTGAGGTTCCTTTACAGCCTCTCATCAGCTGCCCTTGAAAAATCAAAATCTCTCACTGTGCCTGAGTTCACCTGAGCACTTACACAGAGACCCCATGTCTCACCTCAGTGCAAACACACACCAGCAGGAGAATTAAAGGAGCCAAGGGAGCCTTAACTTCAAGGTTTCAGGTATTTGTGGGTTTGCTGAACCCTAAAGCTGCAGAAGCCTGGTGTGCATGGATGTGCACCTAGAAATAGTAGGTCTAATACATTGAGTTTAGTTTTACAACTTGGTTTGAAGCCAATTTCCACCAGAAATGTGAAATTCTCTTCAGATCTCTCACCTGAATTGCACAGCAGGTCTGTTTCCCTGCCTGTGCCTCTCCTGTGCTCTGGTGCACACCTGAACACAGGTGCCCCATGCACATGAAGCTCTGGCACCTAAAAAGAGCTGCCTTAGGGCACTTCAGCGACACAGGACCTGTCCCACACCCCTGGGCGAGGCCCAAGGACACTTTCTGAGCCAACGAATGTTTTCAGACAAGGCTGTGGCTGCACGTGCTTAGCTGGGTTTGGAATACAGAATAAAATATCACCCCCAAATGTGGGTTTCTGCCTCCTTTGGGAATCACTTGTCTGAGGTGGAGCCAAGTCTTGGGTGCTGTGTCCTCTCAGACACCCGTGCCCTTATCACCCTAAAAATGGTATGAACAGCCCATGTGTGTGACAGGACAATGCCTGCTGTGCTCTGCTGAGTTCCAGGTATCAAAGCCTTCAAGATGTTGATGTATTTTCTGCTTGTTTTCTTCCTTCCTCTCATTACCAGGCCACATAATTACTGATGTGTATCTCCCCAGCCAGTAACACCCACCTGGAAACCCGTCTCTGGTTCTGAAGTTACCACAAACGGTGCCTCCCTCCTGCCCCTCCTCCCCACCAGCAGCTTTTCCTTCAGCCCGAGGCAGAGCCCCAAACCAAAGAGATGTGCAGCCGTGGGTGCTGGAGGCTCAGGCCCTCCTGACAAACCTCTTGCTTCTCCAAACAGCACCAAAGGCAAAATTTGGGAATAACACCCTGCAAGGACCAGGGAAAATAGAGGAAGAAAGTTCAATTGCACAGGGGTAATCCTAGGCTTTGCTTCTCTTCAGGATGCTGTACAGAAAATAACCCTTCATGTGTGTCCAGAATTAATTCTTTTCCTGATTTTTCATTAAAAACCAGTAAGAAACAGCTCAGGAGAGGAAGTGTCATGGATAAGCTTGCTGCTTTATTTGAATTTATCTCCTTCTTGTTCTTCTAGCATAGACCAACCCAGGACTCCACCAGGGCTGTGAAGGAGTCAGAAACAATTAAAATCAATTAGAAAGCCTTAAGCCCAGCCTGCCAAAGCTGCATACCCAGGAACTGAATGTTACCATCCTTGTCAGTCATCCAGAGTTAGTAAAAAATAACCCAGCAGGCAGCAGAACCTCTCATTACTCATCTGCTGATTCCCCATTCGGCAAAAAAACTGCCCCTCTTAATACTGCTGGTTTTGATCTGAGAGGAAGAGATAAATCAGCAAGAATACAGTTTTTTAAGTTGGTTGATGAGTGAAAGAAAGAAACTGGAGTAAGGTATGGTGGGGTCAGGGGAAGGTGTGGTGAGTTCAGGAAACCGACTTCTGTATGATGAGAAAATGCTTATTAGAATGGAGTTTAATAGCAGCTTTTCTTCAAAAAAAGAAGATAAGGAAAATATTATGAGAGGTTAAAATACTCTTTTTTACGGTGAAATGCAGAATTTGGCTCTCTGGTTTCTTCTGAATATCTCTTCTTGTTGTTCCAAGCTTGATTGACTTATAACTGCATCTGAACCAACCTCACATCAGTTCCTTTTTATCAGCCAGAGTGAGACTTCCTGTGCTCCACAGTCTGGTTTCCTGATGTGTTTCCTTTTTCCTTTTAACAGAACAAAGGAAACTGTAACTCCTGCACTGCTCCTGTTCCCAATCTCCTTGGGACTCCACACACTCTTCCCATCCAACCTTTGCCTTGTATTTTCTCTGCCTGGAGTTCCAGTGCCCTCTTCATCTCTGCTGGGCTGTGCTCTGCCAGCTGCAAAGGGGCAAGAACTTGGTGCTGTTGAAAGGAAACCCCTGCCAGAGCCACCACCATCACTGGCTGCTTTCAGTAGCTAAAATGTAATAAAGCAGAAAGGGAAACTTCACCCAAAGGCTCAGTGTGTCACTGGAGATACGGGATTTTTAATATCCTCCTGAAGCAAATATCAGGTGTTGAGCTCTCAGTGATTTGCTCAGGCTGATGTTGTGAACTTTGATATTTGAACCTGGGAATTTGTGTCCTGAAATGTGTGGCCCACTGGCGGAAATGCTCCCTAAAAGGTCACACATGGAACTGGCAGCCCTGTATATTATATTTTAATTTGGATTATTTTCAAACCACCACACAGAAGGGCAATTACCCTCTTCTTGCACTGGTTTTCCCTCAGCTGTGAGGGGCTGCAGTTCTCCTTCAGTCCTGCCATTCCCACAAGGAACAGCATATGGATGCAAAATCCAAATTCTGCCCTGCAGTGAGGATCCTTTTCCTTGGGAAAGTCCTTTTGCCACAGCTGTTCTGCTGAGATGCTCCATCTCTTTATAACCCACATAGCTCAGAGCTGAGACTTTTTCTTCAGAAAAATCCCAAGTTCTTGTTCACCTGACCGACAAGAATCCCTTGTTTTCCTGTTCAGACAGAGGAACATGAGCTCAGAGGACTGAGTAGCTATTAAAATCCTTCAAACACAACCAGAATCCTCTGGAGAAGTGTGGAGCTGATGTTAGTGCAGAGTTCAGAGCAAAGCTGCGTCTGATTATGAGGAATAGACACAGGATATCTGCAAATTCTCACTGAAATCAATGTAAAGAGCTCACACTTAGATTTTATCCATTCATTCAAATCCCAGATCCAAATCCTCAGCAGTATTAGAAAGGAGAAGGGAAACTGGGCTGTGCTGCCTCTTTGGCCACCCAAATGTGGAGGCAAAGGGAATTTGCCAGCTCAGCCTGCCCAAAGCAGGTAGCTGAAATCCAAGGTTCTTTTATTCAAACCATCAGAATTGAGGAATGGCAGAATGTGGAATAGGATGGGAGATTCTGGACTTGGCTGTTCCCTGAACATGCCTGAAGATGTGTGTGAGGTGTGGAAGGGTGGCCAGAGCAAGGCACAGGTTACACCAGGCTGAGGCAGGAGAGGATTCCTGCACAGCATCCAGGGACAAGCAGGCAGAGTTTCCAGGGAATACTGCTCACCCAAAACTAAGGAAGCAGCAGGAGCTGCATTACTTTAATCCAGGAAAAGAATTACCATCATTGCCCCCCTAGAGAACTGCCTTTCTGCAGGTTTCTGTGCACTGTTTTGAGGTTTTCTCATGCACCTTTACAGTCAAAAATATAATTTTTAATCAAATCACTTCGGATTGCCCAGAAAAAGGCATCAGAAAATTATATCCCTACTGTAAAATCCTGGGGAAAATCAAGGAAGTTTTGCCTTTTCTGCTGTGTTCTGTTTATGGAACGATTTCTATATGGTATAATCCAATTTCCATAAAGACTCCATTGATTTAATCCCTATTAAATTTTGAGGATTTGTCCATGAGGGTTGTGCAGCAGCTCAGCCTTTAGGACTGACTCCTGATTAGAACCAGAAGTTGTGGCTCCATGATTAATTCCCTGCATTATGGGAGCTGTCCCCAGGGGCTCCCATCAAGGAGAACCCTGGCACGTAGACGGAATAAAAGCCCAGAATCCAAGGAGGCAAAGGGGAAAAGCAAAAACGACCAGGAGATGAAATGCAGGAAGCATCTGGTCACTCAGCAAGGCACCATCAGAGATGCAAAGATTCTGCTCACAAGTTCCTGGTGTCAGAATTGCCCAGGGACTGGTGAGTTTTAAATGCCTTCCATGGTTTTACCACTGGAAAGTCACCAGAGGCAGAAATGATTGAGACAGTACCAGCTGAAAAGGGGACAGATCCCTTCAACATTGATGCCCAAAGTCTGAGAGCTGTTCTGAGCAGCTGCTGTGGGTGTCTCCAAGGCCACTGCAGATCCAGACCAATCTGGGCAGCCAGAGGTCCTTCAGGGCCACTTTGCTGGAGCAGGGACAATTTTTCTGCTGATGACACTCCCAACCCAAAGCAGAATTCACATGACATGAGCTGTAACAGCCTTCCTTAATTAGATCTAATATGCCCATGTATATCCTTCCACAGAACAAATATTTATATTTTGCTGATATTTCTAACCTCATACATCTGACTTTGTTAGAACCGACCAGACTTTAAAATAAGCACTCTCTGGAATGATTTGTTAGGCCAGAACTCTCAGTATCATCCTGCAAATATTACCAAAATTGTCTTTAACAGCTCCAGTGACAGGGGCAGGAATGAGCCAGTTGAGGGACAAAGGGTCTGGTCAGGGTCTGGGGTGCTTTGAATTGCACACATTTCTCCTGAATCCCTTTTTCTGCCAGGCAAGTGTGTGTGCAAGTTTCACGTGTGTCACATTTTACCCCAGTGATGGTGAATTCTCCCAGGACGCCCGGATTGTGCTGGAAACCTGAGATGTCTCCAGAAGCCAAAGGGAGAAATGCAATGGCTCAGGCCCAGCTGCAGCTCCTGCCCTGCTGACTCTTGCCCAGCCCCTGTGCACAACCTCCCAGGACATGCCTTGTTCTGCAGCCTGGGCTGCAGGAAGGGGAGCAGGAGCATGGGCAGGTGCAGGATGAGAAGTGTTCTTGCCCACATGGGAATTGGACAGAGAAGATGCAGGACAGCACTTTGCTGTGGCACCTCCCAAGCCTTTCCTCTGTGCTGCCCTTGGCAATGAGACTGGATCCTCTGGAGTGTAAGCAGAGTGTGCAAGGCTGTGGGAAAACCTTACTTGATATGCAGCCCCACATGATCCTTTCTGTGGTAGGAGAAGTGTGCATGCATTTTTAACTCCAACCCCAAACTCAGTCCTGCCAGGGACATTTTCTGTCTGTCAGCATTAAAGTTGTCTCTCTCCCCTTTGCTGGTTTCCACAGGGCATCCCAAACGCAGCTTCACAGCTACAGGAATCCTTTCCCTCCACAGCACTCCCAGAGCAGCAGGCAAGGGTTTTAACAGAGGGACAGAGTGCATCCCCTTCAGAAAGGGAAAGCAATGCCCTGCAGTTCAAGCTCACTTGAGATAAATCCTCTGGATTTGCACCACGGCAAAGAGAGCAGACATGTTCTCATCCTCACAGGACACAGGCTGTTCACTAATGGATGGAATAAACTTGCAGTTTGCTCCCTGCTCCTCCGTTTTGGTATTCTCCTATGTCATCTCTGCTGCAGGAAGGATGTAATTATGGTTGGTCGTTAGTGTGAGGAATTATTTGTGCTGCAGCAGTGCCTGGAGACCAGTGTGGTCTCTGCTGTATGTAACAGGAGAGTCTTCCTCAAAATTCCTAAGCAGTGAAGAAAAGTTAAGGCACTTAATTTGAACTCCAGAGTGGGAGCAGTTCTAGGGCTCCACTCTGCTGTCAGACAGGAGCATGTGCTGTCAATTCTCAAAATCTACAAGGTTTCTGTAAATGATGGATTTTCTTTCCACCCCCACTGCTCCCCATTGAACAAGACTTCTGTAACTTCTTCCTTCTGAGGCTTGGACACTTTCTTCTGACTTGAGGCTGGCATTTGTTCATGACTGATTCATGCCTTTCTCATGCCAGCATCACTACAGCACTTTCCCTTCCCTGGACTTCTGTCCCCAGTGCATTTACAGACCACTGTCCTACCTCCCTCTTGGTTTTGCTGGGATAAACAAAACCCTTATGATCCCTTCATACCTTCCTTCTCCTCTTTATTCCTTAGCCCTCAGCTGCACCTGATCCTATCTGAATTTGCCTTTTCTCAGCATCACTGGAGTGGCACACACTGTTCCCAGGCTTGGCTGGAAAGACCCTCCTGATGCAATCCTGGGATTGAGATGCTTCGGTTTTTTTAAATTCTGGTGAATCAGAAAAATCTGTGGTGTTAATTGACTCCAGTCTTTGTGTCAGCAATGCCCCCCCTGGCTCAATCAGTTGTGCCACTGTAGCATCTCAGGCACTTTACCTCTCTGTACTTCAGCTTCTTGTCCGTGGGACTCAGAAAATCCTCCGTTCCCTCCCTGCCTGCTCTGGTCCAGTTGCAGTGATGCTCTCCCAAGTTGGGAATGACTTTGGCTCTGTTCAGGAGCAGCAGAGATCTCAGTGCAGGCCTGTCCTGCAGTGCCATGACATGGACAGAGAGATCAGTAATTGTTCCCATCATCATCCTCCATTAACACCCCACAACTTTCTGCCTGTCCTGAGAGATGAGCATAGTTCCCAACCTTGGGGTCTTGCACATATTTGCAGTGTGGCTTTGGAGAATGGCAGGAATGTTTTCCCACAGACCAAAGGTCGTTCCAGAGGAGGAGGCAGGGTGTGAGGGCCTACAGGTTTTCCAGGGGTTTGCAGCAAGTGCCCTGGAGGAGGAGGAGGCAGCAGAGTCCACGTGTGTGCCTGTGGAGCTGCTCCATGGATCCACACACAGAGTACAGGCAGCGTTTCAGCAGGGCCTAAATACCAGATGGCTTCTTGCATAAGCCAAACTTGATGTGTGTAAAGCCCAGCAGCTAGCACAGACTCAGGACCCTGCTCCGATTCTCTCTTTCTTCCATCATTTCCTACCCTATTGCAGTGTGAGGTTCTGTCGTTTCAAAACCAACAGCTGCAGGTTTCTAAAAATAAAAAAGAATTCATTAATTAACATAACCCTAAAGCCACAGAAACTCCACCATGTGAGTGGAGCCCCTTGCTCACCATGTGCAGTTCTGTGCCCAGCTGGGGGAGTTCAGGTGGCCGGGCAAACCTTTGGAAATGTGGGATGTGGGAGGTGCGTGCACTCCAGCAGAGAGGGGAATGTGAACGGAACAGGTCAGGGTAGCAGAGTAGCACAGAGGGAGCTGGCTGTGGAGAGAAATCCCTCCAGGTCCTGCCAGACCATCCTCCCAAGTGCCACCAAGGTCTCTTCTTACCCTGGTCATGACCTCGGCTGTTTTCAGTTCCCGAGGGCTCCATTCTGGCTGAGCTGAGCCTCCACAAGGTGTGTGCTGCTTTCAAAGCCTCTCCTACCACACAAGAACCACTCTGTGGTCCTCTCATGTTTCCATCAGTGCCTCATATCCTCCCCAGGCTCCTCTCACCCCTGGCTCTTTGGGGTGCCTGCAAACACAGCAGTGTCTGATGCAGGTGCTGTGGGCACTGCAGGGTTTGTGCACACAGGGCTCAATGGACAGGCAATGTCCTGGCTAAACAAAGGGCTCTAGAGTGTCATCAACTCCAGGGGATTAAAGGAGGGTAGCTGTGCTCTCACCCTGTACAAACAGCAGGGTAAAGTGGTGGAGTTAAGTAAACAGCTGAAAAACAGCTCAGTCTCAGGCAATGCTAATTTCATATATCACAGAATCACTGCATGGAGTGGGTTGGGAGGGACCTTAAAGCACCTTGTTCCACCCCCTGCCATGGGCAAGAACTCCTTCCACTAGACCAGGTTGCTCCAAGCCTGGCCTTGGACACTTCCAGGGATGGGGCAGCTTTCTCTGGGCAATCTGTGCCACGGTCTGAAAACATGAATTTATGATCCAGGACACTTGATGTTCATTCCTGGCTCCGCCAGAGACTTTTTGTACGGTCTCAAGAAGCCAAGGAACTCTCAGGCAGGCCTGGTCATTCCCTGGTTATCCCCTGCCAGCCCATTCCTTGAGCTGTTTGGAATAGGAGCCTTCTCCCAGGGTGTATTTGCCCAGCACAAGCACGGGGGCAACTTGAGAGTTGCTCATCCTGAGTTGAGGAGTGGGAATTTCCCCCGGAATTGTGTCCAAGACCCGCCCTTGCATATTCACCTTCTGTTATGACTTAGTTAAAGGGTTATGGAGATAAGGATACTTCTAGAAGAGAAACATGTTCAGAAACCTGACATTATCTGTGACAAAGTTTTCTTAGCATTTGAGATCCTAGTCAGATATCTATTATTTAGTGAGAAGATAACGAGGAGCCATCTCTCAGCTGATATCTGCTCTGCTCAGCAGATAACAATCAGCTCACATGGCCCTCTTCAAAAACTCTCAACTTTGTGTAGAGTCAAACCCTGCAAATGGAGTTTCTTTGGCTTTATTCCTCCTCCTTACCCAGAAACGCAGAACAAATCGTTAGAGGTGTCTGTGCCTTCATTTTCCTAATTGTAAAATAATAATGGGAAATGCTCTTCTGAGGTAAAGCTGAGAAGTGACAAATCTCCCCAAAGAGTTTTGTAAGCCCTGGATAAAGAACATGCAGGTGCCTGAAATGTCAGCAGAAAATCTCTCTGAAATCCAGTTCAAAGCAGCTGGATGCAAGAGTTGCAGCTTTTGAAACTAGGAAATAACTATTTATAGAACATAAAGTGTTCTGGTACTTGTGAAACACAGAGAGCAAGAGTCTGTGCTCTGCAGCCCTACAACCAAAACCAACACTTTAACAGGGACCTCATGGGACTTGTGTAGTCCCAGCCCTTCAGCCCGAGCAGGCAGGCTGGGAGTGCATCCCACAGCATGTCCAGAATCCCGTGGGATGGGGAGCATTGCCTGCTCAGTCCTGCCCACTCCTGGGGACACTTCTTCCAGTCCTGACAGTCAGAGAGACAAAGGCCACGTTAGCCATGGGCTGCTTTTCTGGGGCAGAGAAGTGTCTGGGAAGCACAGAAAATCCATGCTCTGATGGTGTGATGACCAGAACACAAGAGCAGCAGAGGAGCACAGCTCCCTTTGCCGTGCCCTTGGCTCTCTCAGTGCTGTTATTGTTTGATTTTGGGCCGCTGGGACAGGTGCAAATCTGTTTCCAGATCATAGTCGGGTACATGGCAGGCAAATTTTCCCGAGAGGCTGCAATAACAAGCAACAGCTCTTGTCTCTCAATGCTCCATAGAACCGGGGGCTCTTCTGCAGCACCTGACGGGGCCTTTCCCCCTCTGCTGCACCTTTGTGTCTGCCTGGACAGTCATTTAGTGAGTGCCATTCGTGACGAGCTGATTCTTAAGAGACAAAGGGGTGAAAAGAACGCAGTTGAAATGAGTTTTGGTTTCTGAGCAAGCTCAGAGCCTTGGTTGGGTGCAGAGGTGGTGCAAGAGTGGAGTGCAGGTGTGAGAGGCTGGTGCTTTGTCACCCGGAGAGAAAGGACGCACAGGCTAAACAAAAAGATGCAGAAGGCAAATGAAAAGGTGCTGAAGTTATATAAAGAGATGTACAAGTAATACAAAAAGATGCACAAGAAAAACAGAAAGATGCAGGTCCTAAATAAAAAGATGCACACGGCAAATTAAAAGATGCTCAAGTTGTATAGAAAGATGCCCAGGGTAAATAAAAAGGTAAGCCAGGCAGGCAACCTGAAACACAGAGGACCTGGTCCCCTGATAAGGTCATTCACCTGCTCTTCTGGGCATGAATTAGCGTGCTTTAGAAAAGTGCTCATTATCTTACTAGGTCAAGGACATTTGTTAGTGCAGGAGCTGAGAAAGGTGTCATGAACCCCAGGTTTCCTCTGTCTGGTTGTACCTCAGTGGAGAGAGGCAGGGTGGGATGAATTTATGGAATATAAGGAAATTCAGGAATATTCTTTGCACATAAACAGCAGGAGCTACAATTGTTGCCTTAGTGAAGGAAATGAGGGCAGTCTGGAGTTTATATTTTTATATGGACAATAATATTGCAGATTCAATGAAGCTTCTGCATGCCCCCAAAGGCACAGAGTGCTGCCCTGGGATGAGGCTGGAATGCATTCTCTGTTTGCCAGAAGAGCCCTGAGGAACGTGAGGAGCTGCTGGGAGCCATCAGGCAGGTGCAGCAGCCACGCAGGCCTCTGCAGCCAGTGCTCCCTGGACACTGAGCTGGGCCCACCACAAACAGCCAGTGTGATGTGAGTGCAGGAGCCAGCAGTGATGGGATCTGGACACCACATGGCCAAGGAGGCTGTGGGAAATCAGGGAATACAGGAGAGAAGCAAGGAATGTGACAGGGGCCATTCAACTGCTGCAGAGGGATGGAAAGAGGGGTGCTGGTGACATGGCAGTGGCCAGCTCTCGTGGTATTTGGTTTTTATCTGGAAAGCCTGAATTACGCTCTAATTGCATAAGAATAACAACTTTTATTCAACAGAATTGAGTCTCTTAAGATTGCAGAGAAGAGCATGAAATGATACACTAAAAAGTTTGAAAAAACAGTCATAAATGCAATTCCACATTCAATTAAGATTTGTTCAATTAAAGCATGAGACTGGAAATCAAAGCACTTCATGGCTTGCTGTGTGCATCCTACTAAGAATCATCAGCACCTGCCACAAATAAAAGTGTAAAAACCAACAGCAGGATGGAGTTAGGCATCTGATTTTAGTCTGTGAGTGATGAACTAGCAAGGGGGGGTTAGGCAGAACCTGGGGAATCAGGGATGGACAAGGATGACTTCAAAAAGCAGATCTGAGCAGGATCCAAACCACACTTACCTGGGGGTGCCTCGAGCCCCACTAATTTGCAGGCTGGAGGAAGGAGCCCTGGGGCAGAGCACGGGGCCAGTGTTAGCCCTGCCTCACTAGCCCACTCTGGGAGGGCTGGCAGCTCTCTGACAGGTACGAGCTCATCATTTCAAAATTAAACTTGGCAAAGCCCCAGCAAAAGCCTTTTGGGAGAGGAGGTCAGACGCGTTGTTGTGGCCCCCCGGCAGCCCGCTCGGTCTCTATTCTTCTCTCTCTCACAGACGATAAAAGGAGCAGGGGGTCGGACCGTGTTTATTAATTCGGGATGACAATAGGACACCTGGACTCGCACCTGTCAGAATGGGATGCAAATGAGCTCGGGGAGCTGCTCTTGCTCGCTGCAGCCCTAATGAAGCACTAATAGCACTGATAATGCCTCGCACGGCATTCACGGGGCATTGGCTCAATTGCAGTAATTAATGTGCCCGTCCCGAGCTGCAGCTCCCATTCACTGGCACTTCCCGATGCTTTGCTCTCGCTGTTTGTTTTTTAAACACACAAACCCGGGACTTATTGTATTTGCAAACAATGGCGTCGTGGAGATGCTCTGATTTACTGCGGAGATAGAGGAGGATGATGTTTGAAAGCCTAAATTAAAGCAGGATTTCCTTCTGTTTTCTCAAAGGAAAGGTTAACATTTGCTAATAACTGTCACAAGCTGCAAACGGTCTTGGTATCATATGATGGATTTTTCTGATTGCTTTTAATCAAGGTTTTCAGATATCATGGGGTGTAAACAGAGAAATGAGCTGAGCGCTCATGAGTTGAACAAACCTCAGGAGATGTGACTCAGATAAGGAAAAACTGTTCTGACAATGAAGTAATAGCAGGTTCTTCGCTGCTCGAGTTCCACTTTTTATCATTATTATTTCAGTGTTCCCCATTCCGTATCTGTGGCTGAGATAAACTGCTCTGCAGGGATGGACATGTGCTTGCAAAGGTTGTGTGGGAGGGTGGAGGGCCCTACCCCACAGAGATATTAAATTGTTGCACTGTCTACTTCATCTCCCATATTTGGGGGGGGGGGTGTGTTGCCTCTTCAGGGAAATTTAGATGATGAGAATGAATTAGAAAAAGTATCTTTACATGTTCAAATCAGAGAAAGATGGCAAAGGTGAGGCTGGGGATATGGAGATGATCTGTCCAGGAAAATTATTACTTTTTGCTGGATGCCTGCCCTCGAGAAAGGGATAAATGGGGAGGTGTTTCAATACCCCATCTGAAAATAAAGGGCATAGAAATGATTCCCCAGAAAAAATTGCAGGAAAGGAGGAGACTCTGCTGGAGAGCTGGGCTCTGATAAATGGCATTTTGTGCCATCAGTTTCTTTGTTAATAGGACCTCAAATGTGAGAAGAACTTTTGTGTAGCTGCAGCAGGGCCTGTGTTTCTCAGCGATTCAGGACACTGATGTGTGAGAAGTTGTTTTTCTCTCTTGCCATCTCAGGGGGAATTTGAAAACCTGCAGAAACCAAGTTTTGGGCCAAGCCTGGTGGTTACCAGGGCTCCTGTTTGCACTGGGAGAGGAGGAGGTGGGGACCCCCGGTGCTCAGCAAAGCTGAGGAAAGCCAAGGGGAATGAGGGAGTGTGGCAGGAGCACACGGGGTGAAGTGCCTGTAAACCTCCAGCTGACACAAGCTGTGTCCTCTCCCACGAAAAGCTTCATCATAATCTGTGCAGAACATCACTTCAGGATAAACACAATCCTGCTATAAATACCCCTGGCCATTTCCTGTTGTTCTTTCTGCAGCTTGCAGAGGGTTTGTGTCTGGCTGAGGGTGTGACTGCATCCACACAGTCACACACATGTCCCCTGCTCTGTGCTCCAGTGAAAATGGCTTTTTCTGCCTAAAATCAGGCACTCTGGGATTTATGCCACTGAGCTGAACATTCACCCTTAATGAAAGAGGAATATTCTTTATGGAAAGAATTCAGGGCGGCAAAATGGTAAATTCTCATGCTATTGAGATGAGTTGACCTGAATGTCTAGATACACTTAATTACACTTAAATTAATTACACTTCATTACTTAATTACACATTAATATACACTTCCCATCCCTGTAAGTGTCCTAGGCCAGGGTGGATAGGGCTTGGAGTAACCTGGAACGGTGGAAGGTGTCCCTGTCCATGGGGTGGAATGGGATGATTTTTAAGGTGTCCCAACTCAAACCATTCAGGGATTCTATGCCACAGTTTGTCACATTCATGCACATTCCCATCCCAGGTTATTTCAATTTATACCCATGTATAAATGGCATCTTTCTTAATTTTGACTATCAAAGAAAACTGAGCACATTAAAACCTGAATTGAGAGAAGCAAAAGTACAAACTCCTCCTGGCTTGTTTTATGCCTGATATTTTCTGAATTTTGTGTTTTAAGTGGGTTTGTTATTTTAGTGAAAATGGAAGCAAAAGTCACTCTCTCATCTGCTTGTTAATCACAGAAATACCTCAAGGAGAAAAGAAACAAACTGAGGGGAGGGCCCTGGGTGCTCATGTATGAACTAAGTCTTTAGAGAGCCAGACTGAAAGAACTACAGGATTTTTAACTTGGCAATTTCATTCACACCACTTTTTTTTTTTTTTTAACCGCATTGGCAATGTCCTTTTTGCTAAAAAGAATGAACGGAAAGCCTGGGTTATAAACACTTGGCTTAGGCTTTCTACCCAAGTTGAGCTAAGAACTTAGAGTCATACATTAAAAACTTAGAGTCATAAATTAAAGATAACTTGGGCACATCCAAAAAAGATACTGTGCTGTTTGAGTCTTTAAAAGTTCCTTCCCAAAGTGAAAAACAAACCCAGATTTGCACTGCCCAGACTTATTAAGCTTGGATCTGTCTTTGTCGTTGGTTCTAATCAGAGAGTCAATCCCATCTTTATGAAACTACAGAAATTCTAAATTGTTCCTTCAGTTTATATGAGAAAATGGGAAGGGAATTTTTCAGGAGATCAGGGGCAGACTGAAACTGCCCCAGTGGAGAAGGAACCTGGGCCCAACTAATCCCTTTGCTGCTGTCCACAAGAAAAGAGAGAAATGCTCAGAAGCAGAATATTCTTTAAAAAGATAATTGCAAATCAATTTCCCTGTGACTGCAAACCAGTGAGGCAGAGTGGGTGTGTGCAGTGGAACTGTTTGGTGTGAGAGGCAAGGAAGGAAATGGGAATTGCAGGCAAGGCTGGGGAGAAAAGGCCTGATGAATGAAACAGAGACAGAAAGTTCTGTCCCTGCTCTGTCTGATTGAGACTTTACCTCCATGCCATTTTATATGAGCTGAGTGAAGGCAGAGAGTAGGATTTGAGAACACTTAAATGAAGGATAAAATGTATTTGCTTGCCCTATACAGATTTTCCCCTTCAAAGATGCCCCTGAAGAAAACCCCTTGTTTACACACCCCACTGTGGCTCAGCACCTGAGGCAGTGCCCTGAGAACCCAGATTCCTGTGCTCTCAGCCCAATTTGTCTGCAGTTGTGCTGTGTGACCCCCAGTGAGTGATGTCTTTGGGTCTCCTGTGACTGTGTGTTACAGAAAAGTTGTTCAGAGATGAGAAAAGCAGTGTGAAATCTGCCCCTAAAGGTGACCTGCAGTGTGTGAGCAAGTGGCAGTCAATATTTTGACGTGTTTAACAACCCCCACTAACATTTTCCCTTGATGACACTGAAAAAATTGTTTCCCTGGTTGACCCTGAGGTCCTCTGGTGTTCCCAAACATGTTCTGTCTGGGGTGACATGGAGAAGGAGGAGGAGACAGTAAAACATCTGCAATTTCATCAGTGTAAGATATGTAAAATGATCTGGCCGTGATCTTCACAGTCCCTGCTCCCCCAAACCTCCACTTATCTGTATAATTAAAATGTGACCAATAGAGGCTCTTGTCCTACGAGCTCCTCCTGAGAGCTGACTCCTATTTCCAACCTGTTCCTCCCCACATCCCTGGCAGTGCCCAAGGCCAGGTTGGATGGGGCTTGGAGCACCCATGGCAGGGGTGGCACTGGATGACCTTCCAACCCAAACCATTCTGTCACTCCAGGATTCTAATTTTGAAGTGCTTTACCCATTTTCCCTCTTCCCCTGTTTTGTAGTAGCTGTGCCAGGTATTTTGTCAGCAAGTCCTCAGACAGGCCCCAGGCCCTTTCTAAGCTTCATTCTGTGGGACAGACTGATTTTTCTACTGACAACCCTGTAAGCATCATCTGAAGCAATGTTTGGGATCTCTTTGTTGTCCCCATGGAAGAGAAATTCCTTCATCACCATCATCTCAGACCCCCAGGAAGAGGCAGGGCAGCTCCCAGGGAGGCACTGCTGAATTGCTGAAATCTCCCTCTTAGAGGATGCTGATGGGGAAGGGGACTGACCTGCCATGAGGCTTTCATGCTTCTTCCTTTGGATGTTCCTCTGGGACCTTCCCAAACCAGGGAGAACCTGTGCCTTCAAAGGGGCCCTGAGCTCCCTGGGTGCTGAGGGCTGGGAGGAAAATCAGACCCCTAGAAAACACAACTCAGGTTTGCAAGAGCTGCTCAGGCCAGTCTGTGTCAGATATCCCAGGAGGATCCACTTTTCCTTTGGTCTCTCTGAGACCTTCATTGTCCTTCCAGGATAAGAATCTGATGTAGTTTTAGTCACCCTGACATCAAAATGCCAAATGTTATTGATATTGAGGTACCTATGCAGTCAAATAGCATCAGCCAGAGTCAAAAACAAAATGGATTTTCTTAAATTATTTCTAAGCATCAAATTGTTTCATTAAGTGTTTATGTAAAGTATTAAAATATAATTAAAAGTCCACAGACTACCAACTGTCTGGATATTGAGTTTTCCAGGACAGATGCTGTGTGAGTTGGAATCATTCTTACATTCACACAAATACACAAATAGTTGCAGGGAAGGTTGGATCACACATCTCCCCAAAGGCAAAGCTTGCACTGCCTGTGCTGGCATGGGGAGCCTTAATTTGGCCCTGTCCCCAAAGGCTGTGACAGAATTCACTGTGTTTGTAGCAGGGCAAGTACAGGAGATACCTGTGAGATACAGCCTGACCTTTTCCTACGTGGTGCCTTTTCCTCAGAAGGATGCAAATTGATCCAAGCCCTCCTGTTCCCTGGAAAGGCTGAGTTCTGACAGGCTGCTGAAGGCCCTACTTGGTGCTTTCTCAAGGTTTTCAAGTTTTCCTTTGAAACTCCACGTTAGTTGGAAACCGATTGCAATATTTTAAAGAAACTGAAAAGGTTAAAACTGCAAGGAAACACTCAGAATATCCAAAACAAACTTTGCTTAATTTAAGGTGGAATTCTCTGATTGTTTTGTCCTTCTGGAAAAATTTTCCTCAGGATATGACAAGAATCTCCCACCACATTCTAGGCTTGTCCATCTCTTACCCCATGGCCTTGACATTCTTTTTACCCTCGTTTTACACAGAAAACTTTGACTAGAGCTGAACAAACAACTTTGCTGCAGAGATGGTAAATGAGCCCCCATTTCCCAAATGTCACTGTGGTACTGAAACCACAGAACCATCTCGTGGGCACTTCCTGGCCATTCCCTGCTTACTTGAAAGCTGAGGAAATGAAGTACGCTGAGGTGTGAACTCTGTTTGTATGGAGAGAGCACTAAGAGACAGAGATACAGACCATGACCAAGGTGCCAGGCTCAGAAAACAGAAAAAATCCTTAGGAGCCCATTCCCAAGGCATTTACAATTTATGTTAAACAATGCATCTGGATAAACCTGCCTGAAACGCTCAGTCAGGGCAAGACATGGCCTTGGTTTGGGACTATGCCAAGGTGTGCCTCAGTTGATTTTCTTTGGTTTTAAGCCCTTGGTTCCACTAAAATCAGGAATGGGTCTTTGAGGGGTGGTTGGTTGTTGGTTGGGTTTGATTTGCTCTGCAGTGCTCTCGTTCTCCTGCCAAGACAAGAGCAGGCCCATGGCTGGCTGTGACCCACCAAAGGGACAGCATGAAATGCCAACCCAGTGACTGACACAGCTCTGGCCACTGAGATGACCCCCAAATTCCTTGGGCTGGGATAGCCCCTTCTCCTCCATGCCTTGAAAAACCCAAGTTAATACCAATTTTTTGAATCCTCTCAAGCGTTCTCACAGCCAGCAGGTTCTCCCCTGAGCCCTGCAGGTAGAGCTGGGTCTCTGCAGAGTGCCTGCTCCAGGCAGGACTGGGAGGCAGGCTGGGTTATTAGCAGGGAAAGCTGATTGATTTATGAGAGCAGAAGTCTCCTGCTCGCTCCAGCACAGGTTATTCTCCAAATGCAAACTCTCTTTGCTTTCACACACACAAAGTGGCTGAGTGCTGTGTTATGAATGGGCCCCTTTGTTACCCAGGCCCGACAGGACAGACTGTTTAGTTCATGTCTGTGCTTTAGCAAAGAAGGACGGGGTCTGCGAGACAGATGTGCCCTTTAATTGCAGGGAAATATTAGAAGATCGTTAAGCCATTTCTGACAGGGCTTTCCTCTGGCTCAGGGAGTAGGGAGTTGTTTCAGAAAGGCCAAGGAGCAGCCCTGTCTTGCCAGCCCCACAAACAGGACCTTGTCCTGCTCCCTCACCCCAACACTAAGCAAAATCAGAGGAGGTTCAGCCAGAAGCCCCACTTTGCTGCCAAAGCTGCAGAGCTACATCTTAGAGAGAACTCTCCTTACATTGCATCTGATAAAAGGCTTTTCAACACAGCTCAGGGGACTTGCCCTGCTGGAGATAAGAGCAGTGCTATCAGCTCTGCTGCGAACATGGAGATGTGCCGAGGGTTCTGCTTCTTATTTGTGTTACTGACCATGATCTGAGTGTAAGAAATACTCCAGCAAAAGGAAAATGCACTGCAGTCAGCTCAGAGAACACCCCAAAGTGCAGGATGGAAAGGCAGATCTGCTGTGTAGGAGAGAGGGCTTTGGAGGGGTTGGGGTTTAATCTTGGTTTAGTTACACTGACACAATGACTTGGAGCAGTGTTTGGTGGCTTTGTGTTGATTCCCATGCTGCAAAATTACTGGGATAGCCTCACGTGTGTCTGCAGGGCACCCCTGAGATGATCATTTGGGATAATTGCTGCAACAGAACTTGGCAGCTCCCTGCTTCAATTATCGACTCAGAGCTAATGATTTTCATTTAAAATACAGCAAAATAAAGCAGAACAACCCTACCACATTGATCTGCTGAGGGATAACAGGAATCCCAAAGAGGTCTGAGCAAAAGTCCTGGGGATGGAAGAAATCTACAGAATCAGCCCCAAAGTGGCCTTTGGGCACACATTTTTAGCCTCACCTCCAGCCCAGGAGAAAGATGCAGAGCTGAGTGACCTGGCCAAAGCTGCAGCACTGAGTGGGCTCCGGGCTAGGATTTGCCTCCTGGCAGCCCTGGCTCCCAGCCTCTCCCAAACTCACCAGGAGCCTCTGCTGCAGCTCTTGCCTGCCCTCCCTGCAGCAGAACATCCCAAATCCCTGCCAGGGGCTCATCCATGGACTGCTGCACCAGCCACTGGATGTCCCAGATGTGGAAAACTATCCCTGGGCACAGACTTGGACCATTCTATGACTCTGGGACTTCTCGAGGTGGCAAGGGACCTCATTTATCTGAGCCAGGCTCAAAGCCCGTCTCAGGACCACGCTGATAAAGCTAACAGACTTTCTGTTAATGGTCACTGATAAGAGATTTTGCTGAGGGTTTTTTACTCAGTCTCAGAGGAAAGTCAGTTTTGCTTTGTCTATCAATCCTACCCCTGGGATAACACTTGGCAGTTCTATGGCCTCCTTCTCCAAGGGCAGGGGATGACTTTACAAAATCTGAGCTCTGTGGGGGGCAGCATCGCACAGACAGGGAAACTGAGGCATGGGGACATTAATACAGCTGTGAAAGAACCCTTTTTCCACTTTTACTCTCACATCTGGTGTTGGGTGAGCTACGAGCCAGCCTTCATTGCCTGGCTCTTGTAGATTCTTGCTGATTCAAGCCTGGTTCTTGTTGCTGTAATGCCAAAGAAGGCCTTGGAGGTATTTCTTTAGTGGGAATGTTTGTCCTCTGCAAGATCTTCACTACATTTATGCAGCAGAAGCTCTTTTCCTGCTTCAGCTCCCTGGAGCTCTTGGTGGAGTGGTCTTTGCTCTGCAATGTTTGATATCAGGAGGAAGAACAGCACCTTGTCAACTCTTTTTTGTATTGCAATGTTAACTGTGGGTTTCAGCCCAGGTGCCAGGATGGGATTCAGCCTTTTTGTCCAAGACGTAGGAGAGATGGCAGTCCCTGAATCCTTCCAGGACCTTCCTTTTGCCCCAAAGTTAAAGCATCAGTGTTCCTTTGTAAAGAAATCAAAAGCCCCTGGGAACTTCCACTGGTGTAAACTGGGTTTTCCTGTTCAAATCTCTCGATCAAGATTGACAAAGAAAATATCTCAGCGTAATCCTGCTGAGATGTTTTCCTTGGAATGCCACGGGCAGGCTTGTTCACAAAATCTCTGCTTTTGCTATAGGCGTAGGCAGAAACAATCCTGTCCCTGGAGCCGCACAGGCTGGGCTTGGTGCACAAGGAAAACACGGATCCATGCCATCCCAGCAGGGTGGCAGCCCTCAGCTCCACTGCCAGGCTCAGGAGAGCAGCTGGGATGTGGGTCAGGAGCCAGCAGAGGCTGCAGTGCTGCAGGAGGCATCCCTGCCCAGCTCTGCTGAGGGCACCTGAGTGTGCCCAGGGGCAGGGAAATGCAAACATGGGCCAATCACAAGATTTAAACCTGATATTTGAGAGGGATCCAAGGCACTGTGGCTCCCAGCACCTGTAAATGGGAGTGTGATTTGTGTGACTTCAGGCTCTATGGAAATCTCACCCTCAGGACCTGTCTGTCCCAGTCAGACATTTGTCTGGCAAAGAGGCAGAGGTCAGACTCCCGGTGCTGGATCAGGAGCATGAATGTGCTTCTTGGGGAATAAACAGGTTCCTGTGAGTCCTGGACCACCTCCCCCCTCTCCTCTTATCTCTGGGCTCCACGTGATGCAGCCTTGACCCAGCCCAAGTAACCTGCTCAGGGCTCAAACCCCAAGTTTGTGCTCCAGATGTCTTGGGCACCCAGACCCTGAGCTCAAATTTAACCCAAGCCTGGCTCAGGGCTCAGGGCACAAATAGACTCGAGCTCTCACACTGGAAAACCCAAGCCACATGTGGTTTAGGATTCAGCTGCAGGACTCTGTTGGACTTGTGTTTGCCCCCACGCCCAGAGCGTCCAGGCCTTCACTACGCACTGTAGAGGTCAGCGATGGATTATTCCTTATACTTCCTTTCAGCTGAGCCTGCCCGTGGCTGAGCCTTCCCTCAAGAGGTGCTGAGCTGCTCCGAGCTCCTGTCCCAGGGAGCAGCACAGGCTGCACTCGCTCCTGGAGATGCTGCTGGGATCCTTTCATGCTGTTGTTTTTCCTCAGTCTGGGATAAGTCATCTTGGGCTGAAGGAGCTTGTTTTGTTCTCTGTGGATGGAAACAAAACAGCCCCCGATGGTCGCTTCCTGATGGGCTTCCTGCGATTGTGCAGGGATGGTGTCAGGGAACAAAACAGGATACGGCAGCAGGGTTGTGAATGTAATGGGGACAATGGTATCAAAGTGGAAGAAAAATAATGAATGGGCACTGCTGGGACCGTGAGTCACAACCTGGAATATTTGTCTCTCCCTAAGCTGCCACCTCCCAGCTCTTGAATTCCTGGGAGAACGCTCTTTTTACAGTTTCCAGTGCTTTAGCAGTAGGAATCCAAAGGAAAAAGAGAAGGGTTTGTGATTTGCACCCATTCCTTCATGCTTTTAAGACTCTACTTTCTGTCCTTTTCCAAGGCAGCCTGAGATGGGACAAATCTTCTCTCATGACAACCCCCCAGTATTTTTGGGTTTCTCCATTTGTTGTTTTCCTTTGTAGAGCCAATAATTTATATTGAAAAGCTTCAACTTACCTCTGCATGTGAGAAACAAAACCAGCAGGATTGTCAGTCTCAGTTTCTGACACTTGTAAAAATACCCTCCAGAAGCTCTGCTTTGAGGGAAAAGGTGACACCACTGCAGTGGCAGATGCAGGTCAGAGTGAGCTCAGCTTTCCTGACACGAAGTGCTGGGTCAGTCTGCAAAGTCCTGTTGGAATATTTGCCACTGGGAAGAACCTCTGGCAGCACATCAAGGCAAGGGTCGGGCACTCAGTGCTCCAGGACAGAGCTGAGGTCAGCACAGCGTTTCTACATTTGTGCTCCGGGATAGTTGGGGTTTGTCAGCAAGCCAGACTCTGAAACCATCTTGCAGTCTCCCTCCCTGTTTCTTCAGCAGAGAAGACCATAAAAATGCTACAATAATATTTACTGAAGGGTGCATGTTTGCAGTTAAGCCCATGTGTCTCTGTTTACAAACACATCTGCTCAGAGCAAGGCAATTATTTTAAAAGCATGAGGGAAAAAAGAAGTGAAATTAAAAGGAAGGTGGGCTAGACCTGAGTGAATTTGAGTGCCCAGCCCTGGAAAGCAATCACACACCAGTGTCCCTTTCAGTGAGAAGGGGATACAGCTTTGGAAGAGAAAAGCTATGGGCAGAGAGGAGTGGAGATACAAGCACAGGAGGCTGAGGAGAGTGTTAATAGCTGGCAAAGTCTGATTGATTTTCTGGGAACATGACATGTCTTGGAAAAGATGTTGTGAGGTCATACAGTCCTCAGCCTGAGCAGGGGCAGGCTGGTTAATTCGTGGAGGTGAATCCTTTTGTGATCTGTGTGACTTCAGGCTCTTGGGCAAATCTCCAGCTCAGGACTTGTCCATCCCAGTCAGAGCCATTTTCTGGCTTTTATCAGATACCAGATTCCCACTGATTAAGTGAAATTACCTACAAAGATAAGAAACCTGGCCCAAGTCATGCCACAAAGCTTCCAGCACGTGGAACAGGTTTCACATTCCACCCTCCTCCTGAATTGTCTCCTGTGTCCTGGTTGGCAGACCAGGCTGGGAACAGAAGCCAGGGAATTCTCTGGGAACAGCAGCCAGAAGCTGTGGTTTGTCCCAATGGACACACAGCTCATCCCCTGCTCCCAATGTCAGTCCCAGCAGGGTGAAAAGCACCGGGGAAGGCAGGAGTGCTTGGGGAATTCCCTGTCCACAGCTCAGGGATGGGATGAGCCAGCTGGGGTCTGACAGGGCTGTTCCCTGGTCCAGGCACAGCTGCTGCTGCTCATGTTCCAAAGGAAAAGCTGCAGCCTACTCCAGGCTTTTGGGATGTATGTGATGGGGATAAGATGGTCCCTCCAGCCTCAGCTTTCACCACATTCACCTTCCAGAGGTCAAGGGGCCACAGAGATAATTTGGGCAGGTTCATTTTTAATTTTTCCTCCATTCCTGGGCCTCTGCTGAGACCTCACAGACACCTTTCCTGGGGATTTCACACAGCTCCAGACCTGGTTTAAGCCTCCTTATCATTACTCTTAATGCAGCAGCTTGCTGGGAAGGAGAAACTGTCACCTAGTTATTCCCAGTTGGCTGGAAACAAACCAAAATAGGCCCTGAAACCATTAATGTGAAGTCTAGACTGAGGAAAAAAAAAGTCATTGGTCCAGATCCTATAAAAGTGTGCCTGAAGTGCTTTTCTGAGAAGTAAAGTACAGAAGAATGATTTATATTTTTATCCTTTTTGAGTCTGCTTTTGGAGATCTTGAGATGAAAATAACAGAGTGTTGATTTTAGCAGCATTCTTCCACCCACTTGATACGAAATTTCATGGAAAAATGAACATAAAAATAACCCCCCAAAGATATATATATAGATACATATATATATAAATATATATATATTTCTTTATGAGGAGTTTTTCCAAATCATTTTGCTCCAATTTTGAGCTGTCTAATTTCAGTGTGGTTTTGGTGCTTTTCAAAGTTTTTGCTGTTCTTGCTGCTCTTACTCCTGCTTTGTTTTCCCCTAACATGAGTTACCACCTTGTGGTTTCCCGTTTATTTGAATTATGAAGGAATTATGGTGTATTCCAAGGCTGCCAAGCTACCCTTGGATGGAGTAGCCTGGGTGGAAAGGGAAGGAAAGGGGAGGAAAAGGAAGGAAAGGCAGCCTGGGCTGAAAGGGTTGCTCTTTGTCCAGGTCACTGTCCTGCTCTGTGGCTCTGAGCAAGTCTCCAGTGCAGACTGGGGCAGAAACCTGCAGTGTGAGATGCCCTAAAATAATCAAATGAAACCCCTCCTTTATACCCCCAGAAATGCTCAGATCTGCAGAGACTCGGACACAGCATTAAAGGTTTGCTGCCTTCTTAACCCTGAGTGCTGCCACCGCAGGGAAAGGGGCTTGGAGCAACCTGGGAGAGGGGAAGTTGTCCCTGCCCTTGGCAGAAGGTGGAATGGGATGAGCTTTAAGGTCTCTTCCAACCCAAACCATTCCATGATTCTGTGACAGCAGCCTGCATCTCCTCCCAACCCTCCTGGGGCAGGGGTGGCTCTGGGCAGGGATTCCAGCAGTTGGGATGTCCCAGCCCCAGAACCACCAGCTCAGCTGGGAAATGCTGTGAGCAGAACAATGTGGGACACTGGGCAATGCTTAAAGTGGGTAAAAGGGGGAAGAATAATGCACCTTGGAAGTGATGGTTCTCATCCTGCTGGATTCACTGGAGGGAATGATGGATCAGCTGCAGCCCAGAAAAGATCCTAAGCAGGACTTAAAAGGATTCTGAAGGGCACAAAACTCGATTGTGGTTGTTGGCAATCAAATGTCCATGATTACGATTTTCTAGGGGGAGTTCTGGGGAGTCCCTGCCTCAATAATATCCTGTAAGGAAGGAGCAAACCTCAGGAAAAGTGGTCTGGAAAAGCTGCAGAGGGAATTCTTGGTTTGATTAGGTGCAAGGGAAGAGTGGATATTTGAGAGTGTATCCAAAGGATTCCTGTCTGTGTCCCAGTGGCAGCACTGGCTTGGTGCCCCACAGTGTGCACAGGACAGGGCAGTAGAGGAGGAAAAAGGCAGGGAGAGGGGAATGCTCCCTAAAGGTGATGCCAAAGATCGAGGGTGGGGATGAGAACAACACTCTGTCTTCCCACCTCCAATCCAGTGCCTGATCCATCCTGATGTGCTGCCCCAGGATCAGCACAGCCCCTGCTCCGTTTTGAATTTCTTATTTGAGTCATTTTCTTGTAAGACTGATGTTATCTCTGTGCTCGTATGAGATGTTGGCAGCAGAAATGCTGACTTGTAGCACTTCAGTGCCAAAGTCATCTCTACTCCAGGGCTGCTCCTCAGTGCAAACCTTGGGCCATGTGTGAGGCTGCTGGACCTCGGATTTTGGTGCTTTGCATCATTAGGTCTGGGCTCTTCAGGTCTGTGTTGGCAACATGCTCTTTACAAAAATATTTTGGAGCGATCTTCTCACAGGACCAGGAGTGGTGAGATTTTAGGGAGGGGGGGAAAAAGGAAAGAAAACAGCCGCCCTTCTAGAGGTAGAGTCATCTCTCCATGGCCCAATGGTTCAGGCACTCAGCACTGTCTTCTCTTCTCAGTCAGCCTTTGTGGAGGAGGATGAAGCTTTGATCTTTAGCAATGCCTTTTAAATGTGGTTATGGCCAGAAAAGTGAATGTAGAGAGCTAAAAGTTGATGTTCAGTGAAATCTCATTGCACATACATGGAATAACCTCGGTTATTGGGGGCACCTGGGGTGACAGCACTGACTGCTCACTTCACCAGCCCTTGTTCCCCTTTCTCCTTTCCCAAATGTCCTGTTCAATTAATTAACTAAGTGAACCCTTTGCTAAAGTGTGTGTGCCATCTCCCTTTCACAGCAAGGAATCAGGAAAACTTCCTCAAAGCACTGGTGGCTTGTCAGCCCTCCCAGAACCTCAGGCTGGCTGTTCCTGCCAGTCCAAAACCAAACTGTGCCTCTCACTTTGTCTCACTCACACCTGGGACCTGGGTCAGGATGGCTCATCCAAATAAAGGCAAACCTGTAAATTCACTCTCCCACAACTGGGAACTGCTGTAGAAATAAGAGCCACACCACAGATTCGTGTCTGAGGGATGCAGGAGTGTGTGCCAGCTCCTTGGGAGCCTCATTTGTGGCAGTCACTGGTGGGCTGCCCTGGAGAGGCTGAGGCAGGGCTGCCCAGGGAGCTGGATGTGCTGCAAGCTGCCATAGCCACATTTATGCCAGGAATGTGATTAAAACCTGGAAAAACTGAGGCCAGCCTATTCCCAGAGGCGCTATAAGGTAACATATATGCCAGAGTAGCACACACAGCCCCTGTCTCAGCCTCGGGCTGGCCGGCCCAAGGCCACAGGCTGAGGCAGTGCCCTGGGGGGACCCTGGTGGGCTGTGCCTTGGCTGGGCAGGCTCTGTTGGCACCTGAGATGCCTCGGAGAGTTTTCCCAGTCTCCAAACACTGAGTAGCTCTCAATTCCAGGGGAGACAAGCCCGTACTTCATGGAGCTGCTGCTCTGTGCCCCAGCCAAACCCCTCCTGAACATGCTGGCCCTTCAAAGGTGGGCCTGGCCGGCTCTGCCAGGGGTGCCGAGCCCGCAGTGAGCACAGGAAAGCTTGTACACATTCCCTGCAGCCTGAAGTGAGCCCTGGCCTCTTCCAGGAGAGTTATCCTCACTTCTAGGCAGCCCCACCATTATCCAGGGGGTCTCCAGGCTGCTGAGGCTGCCTGCTGCTTGCCCCTGTGTTTTTCTCTGGCTGTGGATGTGGGCACAGGGCTGAGGCGCTGGCAGTGGGGCTGGCTCAGTGCCACCCGACTTCCCTCGCCTGGCACTGCTCGTGCTGTGCTCTCTGAGCTGCGCAGGTGTCACCAGCCCTATCTCTCCTTATCTCCCCTGGGGCTGGGCCTTTGTGCTGCCACCAACTCGGGCTTAGCCCAAACCACTCCTGCCATGGAGCTGCCAAGAGCAGCCGGAGCATTTGGATTTCTTCTCCTGTTTTCAGGACAAGCAGCACAAGGCAGAGGTCAGTCCCAGTGCCCCGGTGAGGTTGTTGCTGTCCCAGTTAACACCAGTTGCATGCAGGCAGGTCTAAGCAACCACTTTGTCTTTCAAGGAAGATCCTTATCTGAGGAAGTTCTCTGCCACACACTCTGTGTCACAGAGCAGTGTGTACTTGCTTGTGTATGTAAAGGGCTGCACTTGGTGCAGCCCCGGCCATTGATCCTAGTCCAGGATTATTCTGTGGAGTGTTGTTGGGTTGGGGGTTTTTTGGGACAGACAGAGAGATCGTTGCTTTCCAATTTCTTTACCACCAGAACCCTTCTTCAGAAGAAAAATGGCTTTAGACAGAAAAAGCAGCCTGGAATTAAGAGTGCTTGACTAAGATTGAATTCAGAAGAACCCTCCAATCCCTGCATAAGTCCTACTGAAGTTCCACTAAAAATCTTGTGAGCAACCTTGCACACTGATTTTGTGGGATAACTGTCATTATAGTTATTCTCCCAGACATTGTTTCCCTAAAAAAAAACCCAAATTTGTGTATATTTTTAGAGTATGTTTTAAGACTGGAAATCACCAAACACAAACATTCAGAATCTTTATCTGATGAATCTACAGTGGTACTCAGGTTTTCCTTGTCTCTGCCCAGCTGAGACTGGGTCTAGAGGGCCCTAAGCCAGTCCAGCAGCCCATTGTGGGGTTCACCCACCACATTAGGTAAGGGAACCTGACACTTTTTGTACTGTGAGGAAGTAGAAGCCTGCAGACAATGTTCCATTTGGGAACCCCTGCCTGGCATCCTGACCTCAGTGAATCAGAGGAGCAGCAAATCCTGATCTCAGATGGGAAGTCTTGCTCTCTGTTAAGACTGAACCATCTCTTGTTCTTGTGCCTTCCTGCACAGGCAAAGTTTGGAGAGAATCCCAACCCTTTGAGGGGTTTCTGACACAATTCACACCAATCTCTCCCAAGGATACCTTCCACTCCCTCCCTTACTCTAAAGCTGAAAAAGGGAGGGGTATTTTTGAAAGGTTGTGAATCCACCAAAGAAAAGCTGCTGGAAAGGTTGAACACCTTTCATGGTGCTCCAGCATGAGCTCCTTCCATCAACCACCCCTGGGCACCACGGGGTAAACCCCTCCTTTTTCCTGTTTAATGGCTGTAACCGGCACGAGAGGTTGACCACAAATTGCAGCGAATGCTGGAACTTCAGCAGGATTTATGCAGATATTTGAGGGTTCCTCTGAATTCAGGCTTAGTCAGGCCCACTCCAATTCTAGGCCACTTCAGCGTATTTGGGTTTGTTACGTGATCTGAGATCAGAGATTGAAAAGTGCTGATTTTTGTAAGTGTACAGCACAGACCTGACTCTCTCTAAGTGGGCTAACTTCAGGCTGAGGGGGATTTTCGTGTTTACCCAGCAGACTCTGCATTATTGACAGTTTTTGTGACGGTATCACAAGCCTGGTGGTATCTGATTTGTGCTTAGATTCCTGTGTTATTCCAGGACCTGCACTTCTCTAAGCTTTCAGAATTTCTGTTTCCCTCCCTGGTTATGGAAGCATTTACAAAACAAACCTCCAAAACAACTACTGGGGGAGGCGGGGTGGGGAGAGAGCAATGATTTATTATTTTTAAAAGCTCCTGTTTCAGGCTGTGGCCTGTGAATGTTGAGCATGGGGGGTTAGCATACACCAGGTTTCATCTGTGTGTGTTCAGTGACCCTCTGCTGCCCACACACCACTGCTGGGTGGCTTTTGAGTGCTCATTGCCCAGAATAGCTGAGTCTGTAGCTGTGTTTTGGAGGCTGCTCCATCAGCTCTCATTAAAGCGGGGGCTGCTTTCGGTGCAGGAGGTTCCTCCTTCGGTTTCTGCCCTGCCACTCATAAAGGCAGCTGTGTTATGTGTGGTTAGCTGAGCTCCCTCCAGAGCAGGCAGCCTTTGCCAGATGCACTTTGAGTCAGGCAGGGCTGTGCCAAAGCCGTCAGGAGCCCGGCACTCTTCGCTTGGAAAACCCGAGCACATCCACACAAGGAAATTGATAGTCAGAACTTTTTGTCAACATTTGGAGTTTCAGCGACGCGGGGGGGGGATATTTTTTTTTTTAAAATAGGGTAATTATTTACTGGTTTTAAGCATTTCTAGAAATGTACAGTTGGGTAACACACCAGCCCTTCACTTCCCACAAAATAAACAAAAAGTGTAAAGTAATGCATTTTTTCCCCCACCACGAACACCCATAACTCTGACCTGCTCTGGCTGCTTCTCCTTCAGCAGCAAGTTCAAAACACAAACAGCACACAAACCCTCCCAAAGGAGACACAGAGACCTCCACATGCCACTCCAGAGGTGTTCCCACTACACACCAGTTGGGTTTGGAGCAGCAGCGCAGCAGGTGGACAGGTGACTCACTGGGACTTGAGGCGAAGCTGCTCACAGTAAGCACTGAGGTGACACAGCCCCCGTGGAGTGGCACAGCTCCCGTGAGGTGACACAGCCCTTGTGGGGTGACACAGCTCCAGCAGCTCCTCCACTGTTTGCAGAGCTCCAGTGAACCTGAACGCTGTTCCTACCCAAAGCCAGCAGCCAGCAAAGCAGAGCAGAGCAAGCCCTGGTTTGCATATGGGGGTCCTGGACCCTGGGGCTCTGACTGTGTCGGCAGCTGGGAATTGCAGTCAGCAAGGCAAAGCAAAGCAAGGTAGAGTAAGCCCTGGTTTGCATAGGTGTTCCTGGACCCCAGGGCTCTGATTGCCCCTGGCAGGTGGAAATTGCAGCCAGGAAAGCCAAGCAGAGAAAGCCCTGGTTTGCATAGGGGTTCCTGGACCCCAGAGGCTCAGGTCCCCTGGCAGGTGGCGGTGGCAGCCAGCACGGGGCAGCTGTGGGGCCCTGCAGGTGCTCCCCAGCTCAGAGGGAGAGCCAGAGGGCACTTCCCGCCTCAGTCACGGCTCTGAGGGCTGATTCTGTCTCTCCCCAGGAGGCTCTGTCGGTGGTGAGCGACGACCAGTCCCTGTTCGACCCCACGTACGGCGCGGCTGCGCAGCTCCCCAAGGACATGACGGCCTCCGGCAGCCCCGACTTCGGGCAGCCCCACAAGATCAACCCCCTGCCCCCCCAGCAGGAGTGGATCAACCAGCCCGTGAGGGTCAGCGTCAAACGGGAGTACGACCACATGAATGGATCCAGGTAAGGAAAGGCCCTTTGCACGCTTACGGAGCCTTAATGATGGAATCACAGAATATCCAGGTTGGAAGGGACCCACAGGGGTCATTGAACCCAACTCCTGAATCCAAACCCTGAGTCCAAACAAAGGCAAAGCACACGTTGTCCATTTGTGCTCTTGTCCTGCACATCTACAAGCCTCCCTGTGCAGGACCATGTCCCATTTTCCTATAATTCCTTCTTTTGTGACTCATTTGTAACAGCCTGAACCTCCTGCTCGTGCAGTTCTGCAGGATGTGTCCTGTTTCCCTCCCAGTTTCCATGAACACTCCACGGACTGGCCATGAGACTGCCAGGACAGAGCTCATGCTGCAAATGCTGCTGTAAATCCCACATTTCACCTCTTAGTTCAGCACCCCATGGATGTGCCGTGGTTCCAGGGGCTCACAGAGAGGGTCGTGCAGCAATAATTGGGGTTTCTGCCAGTGAAGCACTGAAAGCTGCACCGCTGCACTGCAAGGGCATCACTGGAGCACACTTCTTATTTGTGCTCTACCAGGGCCTAAGCAAACCTCTAGAACTGGAGAGCTTTGGATGGAGATGGGAGAAGGAAGAGACTGAAGTCCTTTATGGAGTCTCTGAGGTGGAACAAAACCAAAGGCCTGTGCCCACCCCTTCTGTGTGGGTAGAGGTGACACTGGTGACATCAGGAATTCAGGAGCAATCAGAGAAGGAGTGTGAACCCCCACAGGGTGACTGGGGATGCTGTAACCCACCCAGCTCACAGCCAAAGGACAGCCCAACCCCTGTATTTGTACCCAGAGGTGAATCATTTTCCTCTTCAATGGGAAATTCAATGGCTTGAAAACATTTTGTTATCACAGCTCAGGTTGCCCCCTTTAAAAACTACTACAAGTCCACAGCCTGGAAACAAATTTCACCTTCTTGAACATAATTTTTAGGTGTAAAAATTTCAATCTGTTTTTCAATTTTAAATATATATATAAAATATAGATACACTCTTGGTTTTTAGTGAAAGCTTTTAGAGTTCACATTAATTTTAAATGTGATTTGAATTTCAAAGTTACAAACACCTCTAGCATTTGTAGTGTTTCACAGTGAAACCCTCAAGGGTTTTTCTACTTTAGGATGAGTTTAGCAGCACATTTTCCTGGTTTCTGAGAACACAGCAGAGCACAGAGTTGGAAACAGAAAGCAGCCTTGCACTTTCAGCCCTCTACAGAGAGATGATGGTGTTAAAGACATCAAACAGCAGGGTGTTGTTTTTTCCTCGTGAGTGTACAGTAGATGCTGATTCTACCCTCAGATAAAAGCCTTTGTGGCAGTTGCTCTCTCGTGGGGATCATTTCCAGGCTGAACTCGATCTCACCCTGATTGTACCTCAGTGGCATTCTTGACTTCATGAAAACCACGTGGGTATTCACACTGTGTTCCCAATCTCAGAACTGGGGCTGAAACATGGGAAAATGAGTTATTTCCTGAAAAAACATAACACAGAGAGAAGGATGGATCTTGAAAGTGCCAGGGGTTTTGATAATCATGGAGGTTACCTTTGGCTACCAAGGATGGTTCTCTTAGGAAAAGGAGGAAGGAGCCTTTGCAGCATTGCCAGGCTGCCCAAATTGAGGATGGTGTTTGGACCAACCTGGGATAGTGGAAGGTGTCCCTGCCCATGGGATGGGACGGGATGGGATGGGATGGGATGGGATGGGATGGGATGGGATGAGCTTTAAGGTCCCTCCTAACCCAAGCCATCCTGGGATTCTCTGATTGCTGCAGTTGCTCACAGCTCCAGACCCACACACACAGAGGGGTTCCTCCCTTTCTACTCCCCTGTCCCAGGGAAATGTGGCAGGGAAAAGGAGCCCTCCACATCCTCGGAGCTGCCATAAACCACACGTGTCTGTGCTCTGCAGCTCCTGTAAGCATTCTGAGTGTGTCTGCACTTGTACACCCAAACTGTCTGAGTGTTCCATATGCTCTGGAATGAAACATCCTGGGCTGTCCTTCTGTGACGATCCCTGTGTGCCCATTTCCTCCTCTGCTCAGAAAAAAAGGGAAATAGCTCTGCCTGGACAAACTGATTCATGAACAACTGTAGGAGCCCCGGGAGCCGTGGAAAAGGCCCTTGGAGTGTATTGGTTCTGGGCAAAGAGGAAATCCTTCTTTACACACTTGCCCAAGACTCCGAGGTTCTTGGACACAAAATGTGTGCTCAGTGTCCCTAAAGAGAGGTAACCCCCTGTCAGGAGAGAAGAAAAGGCTGCTGTGAATGTCAGGGCCATGCACTGGCAGAGCTCCACCCTGCCTCTGGATAACTCCTTAGCACAGGAGCTCCAGTGCACCCAGGGCAGGAGAACACTCCCCTGACTCCTCCATCCCCTGCTCCTTTCCCTGCATGTCCATCCCAGTCCATGGGGATGGACGGGACCACTCCAATCACTCATTCCCCTGCCCATCAGATGCCTGGCCAAACCCATACACATGTGAGCAGCGAATCCCAATCCCAATCCCAGTCCCAACCCCAATCCCAATCCCATTTACCTCCAGGCTGAACGACACCCAGTCTCCCTGCCTCTGTCCCTGCCTCTCTCTTGTTCCTCAAGCATCCTGTCCCTGTGTTCCAGCTGCCTCTTCAGCAGGATCAGCCTTTGTTGTGCTGTCACCTGGCTCTGTGTGTGTGTGTGTGTGTGTGCTCTGGCAGGGTCACAGCTCCAGGGACCTGGCAGTGCCAGAGCTGGGGACAGCAGGGACAGTGCCTGGCTTCTCTCTTTCTCTCAGAGACCAGAAGCAGGGCTGAGGGTGTGATGAGCTGGTTTGGTCCCCAGCATGGTGGGAGAAGGGTCTTTGAAGGACCTCTCCAAATGCTAAACAACATGGAAAGCCCACCCAGCTTTCTACCCCATGTCAGGATCCCCTGGTTTACCATCAAACTGGAAAGAATTTTCCCCATAAGTGCATCCTAACTGTCTATTGAGGATGCTTAGGCAGGGATCAGTGTTTTAGGGGAGAAGATGGGAATTCTGTATTTTGGCAAGATTCAGATGTACAAATTTCATGAACTCCTCTACTGTTATCAGACGCTGAGGCAGATTATGGCCTCCAAATCTGCCCTTGCCTTCACAGACAGAACCTTGCTCAGAGCAAAACCCATGTAAAATTATATTTAAAAACCAAAACAAAACAAACAAAAAAATCTTTCACATTTGAAATTCCACTGAATAAAGGAGGAAAATTATTTAGAGGAATGCTGGGTAAAGTTTAACCGAATTTACAGTCAATGTTAATAATAGCGTTTTCCTTATAATTTACCTGAATTCCAGACGAATCAAGCAACAGAAATTCCAAATCTTGACTGTATTTACTGAGCTTCCCTAGGTCTGCATTTGCAGCTAAACTCAGTGAGCGATTTTTTAAAAACATTACAAAATGTGCCTGATCTTCAAATGTGAAAGAATGTTCTCCTGTGCTGATGGATGTGGGCAAACTTCCCATGGCAATTCCAGCTGTGGCATGGATTTTGTCCAGCTGAAATAATGAAGTCAGTGCTTTGGAAATGCTTTGGAGCCGTTCTGCAGAGACATCCCAGAGCAGCTGTGGCTGCCCCATCCCTGGGAGTGTCCAAGGCCAGGCTGGACGGGGCTTGGAGCAGCGTGGGATAGTGGGAGGTGTCCCGGCCATGGCTGGGACTGGATGGGCTTTAAGGATCTTTCCAGCCCAAATCACTCTGGGATTCTGTGAGTTGATGTTTCTCCTGCTTCAGAACATGAAAATAACGCTAAGGTTTGGAGACCCTCAAAGGTGTTTGTGCCCTGGGGACCGTGTCAGACCAAGACAAAAGGACCTTGTCTGGTGTCTGCAGGATGAGCTCCCCGTGGAGCAGCGTGTGAGCCCTCTAGTGGGATTTGCCGGGTCCTTCTGCCCCAGCATCTCCCTCCTGTTTGCCTTTACCTGTCTGGGATGGACAACCTGAACTTTGCCATCCTTCTGGCAGTTCTGCAGCTTCCTTCAGTGGGAGTTTCCCTCCTCCCAAGGCATTCCTGAGAGCAGGGTTGAAGTGCAGGCAGGTGCAAGTTTGGAGGAGCTGTTCTCTCTGTAAGAGAGCACCACAAGCAGAATCCCAGTGTCTGTTCTTCTTTCCCTCACTCAACAACAACAAATTAAAATGGTGCTTTAAACCAAAAAGTAGCAAAAAAGAGGGGTGGAAAAAAAGGAGGAATGAAAGGATAGGAAAAGAGGGATAGAAGGAAGGAAATATTCCCCTAAATCAAGTTCAGAAATTCCTGAAAATCCCTTCTTTTGCTCTTTCAAGCAGAAGCCAAAGGTGATTCCTAGACAGAGCCCTGGGACAGTGATTGCTTTATTTCCACACCTCTGGAGCCCAGGCTGGAGCTGTACAGAGGATTTACTAGTCAGTGCCAGGCGAGCTGCTTGTCCATTTTGGCCAGTCTAGGAAAAACTTTCCCCAACACCAAACTCTTGGCATCCCCAGATGCTGCTGGAACCAGAAGCCTCTGGACAGTGGGAATGAGTTTTGCTTCATGTTCCTTGGACTCTGCCCCTGCCACAGGGACTGAGCTCCAGAGAGCTTGTGAGATCAGCCTGTATCCATTACCTGTGTGCATCCACAATGCTTCCTGCCAGGACCTGAGCGAGTCCAGCATGGAGAGGCACTGGAACGCCTGGAGTCTCTGGGAAAAGTCAGGGATTGATCTGGCATCTGAAATCCCCTGGCACAAACCCTTTCAAGTGATGAGGGAGTATTTCTATAAATCCCAGCCTGCCTGTGGCTGATGCATGAGCTGAGGAAGGTGCGATATTCTATGAATACACCACCCATGGCTCACACCTCCCTGCTCTCCTCTGACACTGCTGCTGTTCCCCAGGCTGGATCCTTCCCTGTGTGGCCACAACTACACCTTCTCCTGCTGGAATAAATCCTTCATCTGGGGCTGAGCAGGGGTGCAGGGGTGACTCAGACTGGCAGAACTGTCTCAATTCCCAGTAAAAGGCTGTGTGTGGTGGGAAATGCTGGGTTCCAGAGGGGACAAAGTTAAGGATCTTCTCACTTGCTGTCCCTGAAGATTCCATGGTGTTTTCTCAGGGACAGCTCAGTCTCCTGCCCAGTTAAGTCTAGGGGATGCTATTCCCAGTTATGTGTGTCCAACACAGTTAGCTCTGGATGCAGCCATCCTTAAAACTTGTCCAGAGAGAAGGGAGGCAGCACTGCAGCCACATGGACACGACCCTGACAAGTACCTGGAGCACATTCAGTGTCCTGCAGGATTAATGGAGTGGCTTCTCTGCCCACAGTGCCTGCTAGGGGACCCCAGTCCCTTCAAGTTTCTTCAGACTTTTCTGCCAGAAGTTTCTGGTACTTGGCTGTCTGGATTTGGCTGCTGAGACACAGAGCAAGGGATGGGCAGGATCTGAACTGCCAGACCAGAGTCTGTGATGTGAAAAATCATCACAAAAGCACCAAGAGGATCTCACAGCCCCAGGGTTACTTTGGTTACTTCCCTGTGAGGGTTGTGTGGGTGTGCACGATGTGAGTAGGGAGCACAGCCAGCCAAGGACTCTGCTCTGTCCATGTGCTCATTCCATGCCAGCAGAAACCATGGATGGGCTCTTTAGAAGGTGGTGTTATCCAAGAATGTGGATATCACAGAGTCACAGAATCCCTGAGAGTTTGGGGCTGGAAGGGACCTTAGAGATCATCCAAATCTAAACCCTTGCCCTGGGCAGGGACACCTCCCACTATCCCACGGTGTTCCAAGCCCCGTCCAACCTGGCCCTGGACACCCCTAGGAATCCAGGAATGGAAAGCCATTCCCCCTTGTCCTGTCCTCCATAGCTTGTCCTCAGTCCTTCTCCAGCTCTCTTGGAGCCCTTTTAGGCCTTGGAAAGGGCTCTGAGCTCTCCCTGGAGCTTTCTTTTCTCCAGGTGAGCACCCCCAGCTCTCCCGGTCCAGCTCCAGAGCAGAGGGGCTCCAGCCCTTGGAGTATCTCCATGGCCTCCTCTGGGTTTGCTCCAGCAGCTCCACATCCTTCTTGTGTTGGGGGCCCCAGAGCTTGACCCAGCACTGCAGGTGGGGTCTCTGCTGGAACAATTCCTCATAGAGCTGTATGAGTGGAATATATAGAATTATTTGATCATAAATAGTGCCTGTCCCATCTGTGGGGGCATTTTCCAGGGAAATTTAACTCCAGGTTGGGGGGCAGAGAGAACCCTGGGCCCCAGACAGGGGAGAAGAGGAGGTCAGTCACTTGCCAGGGACAGTGAGCACTGAACACAACAGTCTGAGCCCCTGGAGCACATTCTGAGACTCTGGAGCACAATGTCACATCCTGGAGCACAGTGTGACAGCCTGGAGCAGGATCTGACACCCTGGAGCATCATGTGACACCCTTGAGCACAGTGTCACACCCTGGAGTATAGTGTGACACCCTGGATCACACTGTCACACCCAGATCAGGCTGTCACATCTGGAGCACAGTGTGACACCCTGGAGCATCATGTGACATCCTTGGGCACAGTCTGATACCCTGGAGCAGGATGTGACACCCTGGATCACAGTGTGACACCCTGGATTGCGCTGGCACACCCAGATCAGGCTGTCACACCTGGATCAGGCTGTCACATCTGGATCAGGCTGTCACACCTGGAGCACACTGTCACATCTGCAGCACACTGTCACACCTGGAGCACACTGTAACACCTGGATCAGGCTGTCACACCCAGATCAGGCTGTCACACCCAAATCAGGCTGTCACACCTGGATCAGGCTGTCACACCCGGATCAGGCTGTCACACCGAGATCACACTGTCACACCCAGATCAGGCTGTCACACCTGGATCAGGCTGTCACACCTGGATCAGGCTGTCACACCTGGATCACACTGTCACACCCAGATCAGGCTGTCACACCTGGATCACACTGTCACACCTGGATCACACTGTCACACCTGGATCAGGCTGTCACACCCAGATCAGGCTGTCACACCCAGATCACGCTGTCACACCTGGATCAGGCTGTCACACCCAGATCAGGCTGTCACACCTGGATCAGGCTGTCACACCTGGATCACACTGTCACACCTGGATCACACTGTCACACCCAGATCAGGCTGTCACACCCAGATCAGGCTGTCACACCTGGATCAGGCTGTCACACCCAGATCTCAGCTGCTCCGCTGGCCTTTCCCAGCCCAGGCTGTGCCCAGCAGGACTCAGCTCCTCGGTGCTGCCCGGGGCATTTCCTGCCAGCACAGGCAGCTTTCACATCTGACAGGAGCATTGCCACAGGGAATCAGCACTGCTGCATTCCCTGTGAAATCCTCGTGTCCCTACAGCTCCTCAGCCTCTCCCTGGCTTCCACAGGGACATTAAACCTTCAGCAGTTGCCTCTCTGAAGGCGGATTTTGGTTCCCTGCCTGGAAAAACAGTAGGCAAAATAGTAAACCCTTAAATTCGAACATGTGTAAGTTATACATCTTATTTCCATTTTCGAGCAACATTCCCTTCGTCAGACATGAGGAAAAAATTACTGTCTGACTTGGAATATCTCGGTGGAGCATTTATCTCCCAGCCATGATAACTGAATTTCAGGCACTTCTCCCTCCCCCCCAGTTCAGGTTAAGAGACAAATTTGTTTAGTGTCCTGCTTGGAATTCTTGCCAGCTGAGCTCGGAGGGTGGGATTTGTGCACTGTCACCACTTTTACCCTGCACAGAATGGTTCCCTCCCAAAACTCTTGGCTTCTGGCAGAAGAGGACAGCTCTGGGATTAAAGCATGGTCTAACTGCCCTGGAAATGGCTCTGGGATTAAAGCCTGGCCTTGCTCTGTGCAGGGGTTGTGCACTAATTTCCCCCTGGAAAGGTGAGGGCAATGATGTGCCCTCCCCTGGAAGTCCCTGATGCTGGGATGTGCTGTGTGTGCCTGGCAGGTTCAGGGCTGGGGACTGAAGGGACTAAAGACAGGAGCTGCTCCTGCAGCTTGAGAAAAGCACAATCCCTGCTCCCTCTCTGGCCTCTGGGGGCTCACAGTTCTTCCAGAGTCTTCCCAAGGGTCTGCATCAGGCCAGGCCTCAGCACAGTGCCACCTGAGCTGCTGGATGTCCCCTCCTTGTCACTTTAGCCCCTCAGGAGTTAAACTGGGGCCAGAGCCCTTTTCACACTGGTTACTGGGGTCTGAAGTTCCTGACTCATGCCTGAGACATCCAAGATGCCCAGATTTCCTCACCAGGTAGGGAACTGTGGCACTGTTAATCAGAGAATAAGAGAATAAAAGAATAATTGAACAACTGAACAATTGAATAATTAAACAATAGAATAATTGAAAAATAGAATAATTGGACAAGCTGTATTGGAAGGGACCTGCAAGGATCACCGAGTCCAACTCCTGCCCCTGCACAGGACACCTCAGCAATACCATTTCCTGAGTGTTATCCAAATGCTCCTTGAGCTCTGGCAGGCTCCAAGGACAGACAAGTTCCATTCAGCTCTGTATAAATCAGACTCTGTGCTGCCACTGGGTGGTCTCTGGGGACAGCCCTGTCACTTTGGGTGGGTATTTTGGGTTCTTTGTTAATGCCAAGAAAGAGCTGTTCCTATGTCCCTGTGAGCTCTGTGGAAACACCTCAGGCCATGTGAGCAGAGCTCCTGAGTGTCACTGAGGCTCCACTGCAGCACGAGGGCTGTTTTAGCACCACAGAGGGTGAAACAGCCCAACAGGGGCTCCCAGGAGCAGCCAGCCTGCCTGCAGGATTGCTGGAATGCACTGAGCAGCCAGGGATGAGGGAGTGGGGTATAATTGACAGACTGGTGTGATAGGCACTGGCTCCTTACCTGGTTTGGGAATGTTGGTATTTCAGAGCCACTGCACACATTGTCTGGAAGTCATTTCCTTGGAGAGTCCACTTGGTTGCACTATCAGAGACTCCCAGTGTCCCTGTGTGCCACCCTATGACACCCAGTGACAGGTCGGGAGTGGCCTCTCCCACATAAGAGAACACCCCTGAACTGGGACCGTGTCCATGTCTGTGACCAAGCCCCTGCTGTGCTGCAGGGATGGACAGGGCAGGGATGGAAGGGACAGGGATGGATGGGGCAGGGATGGACAGGGCAGGGATGCACAGGCAGGGATGGACAGGGCAGGGATGCACAGGCAGGGATGGACAGGCAGAGATGGATG
>VZRX01011955.1:42953-99952 GCA_013398075.1 Notiomystis cincta
GGAATGGACAGGCAGGGATGGAAGGGACAGGGATGGATGGGGCAGGGATGGACAGGCAGGGATGGAAGGGACAGGGATGGTGACCCAGCTTTCCCTTTGCCTTTCAGGGAGTCCCCTGTGGACTGCAGTGTGAACAAATGTGGGAAGCTCGTGGGAGCAGGGACCGAGTCCAATGCCATGAGCTACAGCACCTACATGGATGAGAAGAATGGGCCCCCCCCAAACATGACCACCAATGAGAGGAGAGTCATCGTCCCTGCAGGTACCACCATGCTCTGGGGCAGCTTTCCTTGCTCTGCCTGGAACAGTTTTCTGTTACTTTGTTTACCCATTCCTTGAGGAATTTTCTCTCTTATAAACCACTCAAAAAATAAGGAAAATATCAGAGTTTCTAGCTAGTGGGAATTCCCATGTGCCAGTGCATGGCCTGAATTGGGATAGGCAGCAGATAATTGGTACTTTTTCTTTCTTTGTTTTTCTTTTCTTTTTAATTTTTTTTTTCCTGGAATGAAGTGTTGTTTTGGTATGCTGAACCAAATCCATCTCCTGTCATGTGTTAGAGGAGAATCTGCTTCCTGGGACATGCAGGGGATGATCAAAGAGGAATGAAGTGGGCCCAAGTTATAACTCCCCTGGTGCTCTCAGGATCCAGCTGCACTTTCAAGTCAAACTGATTGATTCAAAATGAGCTATTTTGTTTCCTTTTTTTTTTTTTTTTGTTAGAAGTAGAAACCCAGAAAAATTATATTTTGCAGGAACTGCATTATCCTTCCAAAACTTGTCACACAGAAACATTCCTGTCCAGCTTTGTGTTTGGTATGCACATCTGCTGCCTGGAACTGGCAGGATGCACTGGATGCATTTGGACACTGAAGGGTGAGAGCTGCTGTGAAGGGAATGGATGAAGCCTGAAGCTGGAGTGAGGAGCTGTTTCCCTGTGAAGTTTATAAACAATGTCCATACAAACAGTCAGGGCCAGGAACTTTCCAGCAGAGGAGCCAAGTGCTGGCCCAAAGCATGTCCCAGAACTCGCCCTGGCTCTGAGGGCTCCAGCAGGGCGGGCAGGGCTGCACAGAGGGCTGGAGCTGGCCCAGGCAGACACAGCGCTGGCAGAAGGAAATGCACTCGTGGAATTCAGCTCCCTTCTCTGAGCGTGGCTTGACCATGAACAGATGACAATTCCCAACCATTTGTTTGCCATTTAGGATGAAAAGGAAAAGCTTGAACTGAACGTAGTGAGGAGAAACCAATAAAAGATTGATGGCAAATCTGAGAGTCCCATTGGAGCTGATGTTTGAGAGACTGGCTGAGCTGCTTGGGGACAGCAGCAGAATCGTGTCCAGTGTCACCCTGCCTGGAAAGGTGGAGCTGGCACCAGCCAGTCCCTGTATTATTAAAGATGTTCCAGGGGGAACATTTATCCTGCTCCTCACTAGGCTGTTGACACATGTTCAAAAGACCAAGGATGAGCTAAAGTTTAGCATTTTTGAAATAGGAGAAATTATTTTCAGTGCCTCCCAGTGGAAGGGAAGGTTTGGAATCTCCTCTTTCCCCCCCTTATGACCATCCACACAAACCCTTGAGATACTTGTGAAAGAGCAGAGATTTACCAGACTTCAGAAGACAATAATGAACATCATCCCAGATCTCTGGCTGCAGGAGACAAGGCCCAAGTCATTCAAGAAAGGCATTTGGATATTTTAATTTAATCCAGAATGGAGATTTATAGCGTATTAGGGTGAAGATAAGCAAGAATAATGTCACATTAGGCTTACAATAGTAGTAATAACGAGCTCTAAGCCATGTTTAAAGAAGGCAGATTTTCAGACACTATTCAATATCTTTTACAGTGTTTAAAGGGAGGCCACAAATTCACTCTGATGTTGGGTTGTTTTCAAAACTCAAGACAAATAAATATTTCAATTAAAAAAAATCCTCTCTTGAATACTTGCATTGTAAAATTTTCAGCCTTTTGCCAGTGCTTAGAAAGCAGAATTTCAATTAACTATTGCCAAAACCTGAAGGAAATCTATCTGTCCTTCCCAGACCAGACTTGCAGAGGTGTGGGTTGTAAATTCCATGTTCTGAATTCAGTTTTCAGCAGCCCAGGTTTTCTGGAAATTCAGTGGGAAAGGTCTGTTACAATTTCAGTTCCCTTAGTCTCAGTTCCCTGTTGGGTGCCGTTATTCCGGAGCTCAGGTGACCAGGAATGCCAGGCATGGGCACTCCCTGACCTTTGGTTCCCAGGGATGCCCTCAGCCTGAGCACAAAATGCACAGCCCTGGCTGAGGCATTGTTTTACACTCTGTGAAAGACAGGCAGAGGCATTTCTTATTCTGCCTGGAGCCCCCCGCAGCCCTGTGCATGTTCCTGATCCATGTTCTCAGCTTCCCGGGATCTGAGGTGTCTGAGGTTTGTCTCAGAGCCAGACCAGCTGTTAATGACACATCAGACATCTCCAAAGTTTAAACTTCTTTGCAATCCTCTCCAGCTGCAGCAGAACATGAATGTGCAGCTCCAGTTTGGAAATGGGATACGTGGGGAGAAGCAGCACAGGAAACATCTGAAAATGCTGATATGCTCTGAAAATGGCTCTGTCGAGTGGTATCGTGGCACAGGCTCTTGCTGGGGCTCTCTGATCTAATGCCCTTTTCGGAATTCAAAGGATGATTTCTTTTTTTAACCACTGATGCAGCCACTCATCTCCACAGGGCCTCAGCTCCAGCCAGGCTCAGAGCGTCTCTTACGTCACCACCAGCAATAAAGATCCCACAGCTGGAGCTTTGCTGAAGTCAGTGATGCCCAGACAACACAAAATCCAGCCTGCCCTCGCAGAGCTGTGTGGCTTTACAGGGAGAGGGGAGGTAGAACTCTGTTCCTGCCCTGGGGTGAATAACTCTGACTCACACCCAGGGCAAGCTGCTCTGTTTTAGCAACAACACTTGATTTTTTTTTTTTAAATTACTTAATTTTATTTCATTTAATTTCATTTTATTTTATTTTAGAGTCCCTTTGCTGACCACCCCCACGCTCAGGGTTTCCTGTGCCAGCTGTGGGGCTCCCTGATGCACACGTGGGACTCACAGAGCCACAGCTGGGACAGGAACACCCTCTCGAAGGGACCCACTTCCTTTGGGAAGATTTTTTCCAGATGGAGAAGGGTCAAATATCACCAGTATTGTTCCCAAGCAGAGCAGTGAGGTTTGGGCAGGTGGGGACAGGAGAACTGACCAGGCCAGGTCCTCCATCCTGAGCTCTGCTCTGGCACAGTGCTGGTTCATCCTGGCAACGTGGGACCAGGAAATTCAATATATCCGCTGTGGAAACAATGGGTGCTGCTCTGACAGGGGGTGTGTGCCCATCCTCTGCTCTCTCCTGCCAGATCCCACCCTCTGGACCCAGGAACACGTGCGCCAGTGGCTGGAGTGGGCTATAAAGGAGTATGGCTTGATGGAGATCGACACCACCATCTTCCAGAACATGGATGGCAAAGAGCTCTGCAAAATGAACAAGGACGACTTCCTGCGCACCACTTCCCCCTACAACACAGAAATTCTGCTGTCTCACCTCAGTTACCTCAGGGAAAGTGAGTATTGCCCTGGCTCATCCCAACCCCATCCTCACACGCTGCTGGGATAAACTGCCCTGGGTATGGAACTCCCAGGACTCTTCCTGCAGCAAGAGGGAGGGAAAATGAACAGAGGAAGGCAAGCAGAGAGTGCAAACAGGTAAACAAGAAGAAAAATTGGGTTGGAAAGTTCAGATGAATACAGATGGAGCTATTGGTGCTATCAGGGAGGTGAAGAACTGAGCAGGGCTCTGAAGGAGATTAGATAAGTCTCACAGATAACAACAACATTTGTGGCTATATGATAAAAATACACATATTTGCTATGGAGATTAAACCTGACATTAACAGATGTGTCTCAGGCAAATGATTCCATAGCTTTGCAGTTAGAGGGCTGTGCCCTTCCCATAAACAGGACCCACAACTGGCCAGGGCTGGAGATTTCCTGTGTTCCTGCAGGCCCAGGTTTGTTGGAGACAGTTAAAAACCCAAGAGTGATTCCCCATACATAAATGTGCTGGAGCAGGTGCTGTGCAAATGACCCAGGACTCCTAGAAAAAGATTATGGAAGCTCTTTATTGCTCCTTTCTGCCCCACACTAGAGTGTGGGATGGAACCAATTCCCCTTTTTGCTCTATTGTGCCTCAAACCCAGGAGCTCTGACCAGTCTGGGAAAGAATTATCCCAGCACTCAAAAAGGAATGATCACCTTAGGGCTGGCACATGCACCTGACACTGGGAGTCTTAGATTTCAAGAGTTTTCATTTTCCAAGAGTTCTATGCAATCATGATCACACCCACAGCTTCCAAATGACTCCTCTTCACCTATAAATGGAGCTAAAAGCATTTCCTTTCCCCACAAAGGTCTGCTAAGGGTAATGGTGCTGTGATGAGCCAGAGAATTGGAGCTGGGCCCCACATGCTCTGCTGTTTTTACAAGTGAAACAGCTTTTATAGGAGTATCATTATTTAAGCACTCAAAAATCAGAAGGTGCCATAAAGCAAGGTGGGAGCACATGAAGAGAGAGGAAAAATGTATTTTCTCCGCTAGAAAATCCAGTTGTGATGAAAAGGCAGCTGAAGGTGTCTCCTCTGGCCAATGAAGCAGAGATATAGAATTTCTTTAGAGTGTTTCTTCAAAGTTGATCTCTCCCTGCCTAAAATCAGTGAGAGTTTCACAGATTCCAGTGGCACAGGAGTTAGATCACAGATGGGTGCCTCTGAAAGCCCTACCTTTATTTTTCTTGAGAAGTCGAGCCAAGGAAATGATTCACAACAAAAAAGCAAATTGTTGGATTTGAACGGTTTCTGTCCTTTGTGACTGCACAACAAAATAATTTCCCATCCAAAAGAATTGGCAAATTTAATTGTTTCATCAGCAAAGAGTTGCTGGTTCACATGAGGCTTTTGAAGGTTTGCCTCTGGAATTGCACACTTTCCTGGGAAAATGGAAGGCAGTTTTGTGCAGCCAGCAGTGCTTTGGCCAAACCTGCTGACTGGGGCTGGGGAAATCAGGCACTTTGTAACCGGAAACGCTTCTGAATTCCCACAAGATAAACACACAAGTGAGACACTTGAATCATCTCATTGATAAGGTCCAAGAACTGACAGAGAGGTGGAGTTGAATGGGTTCAAAGCACAGGACCAAGCTGAATCTGGACAGCTTGGCAGAGGAGTGGAATTCTCTGTTGCTTTAGCTCTAGGTGGCATCTCCAGAACCATGCTCAGTGTTTGTGTCCTGTTCTTTGGGCTGTTCAAAGACAGTATCAGGGGAATTGCATTGTTGCTCTCATGGCATGAGCCTGAAAACCCAGATTCAGTGGCCACCTTCACCATCTGCTGCTGCCGACTTGCTCAGGAGCAGCTTCCTGCTTGATCCCACCTACCCTTGGATACTGAAGTCTGGTCACACTGGTCTTCATGTCCAGCAGGGAAGCACCAGAGCACACTGGCATTCAGGACAGCAGCCCCTGGGTCTCACCTTTCATTTAAATACCTGAAATTAGGAGGAATGAACCTCTGCCTTGGTTTTGCCCTCTGTAAGGTGGGACCAGCCATCCTGCCTTCTTGCTGGGCCCTTCCATTGGGTGGTGGATCTGTGGAGCAGGGACTGTGCCCCACACCTCCCACAGCCCAGCATTGGAGCCCTGGTGCAGCTGCAGCAATGACCATCAAATATCCTGTCCTGGCAGGGCGGTGCCTGCAGCGATTTCTGTGCTATTAAGCCGGTACAAAACCCGAGGAACTTTGCTGGATTCAGGCAGATTACTCACTCCTTCATGGGGAATTCAATCCCAGTCCAGCCCCAGCTCTAGGATGACGAATATGTATGTGCTGAGCCCCAGACGTGCTGCGAGTGCCATGCTCATTAGAGGAGCTCCTGTCTGCTGGAGTTGGGCAGAGCATTCCTCCTTCCCTGCAGCTGTTCCCAGCCTGAGGACAGGCTGCTCTGGGGTGTGCTGGGTGTCTCCCTTGTGGAATAATGCCTTCCAGAGGAGCTGATGGCTTTTCCAGACCAGCTTCCAGCAGATGTTCAGTGCCAAGCCCTGAGCTTAGTGCCAGTGGGACATGGGCTTTTATTTTCACCAGTTTTCCCCTTTTGGAAGGGGGTTTGTCCCACAGACACTCTGCTCCTGCCTAGGGTAGGGAATAGGTGATGGCAACAAGCACAGGAGGATTTGGGGGAGTTGTGCACCTACAGGCTGGATTGCCTCTGTCCAGGCTCTCTAAAGCTCTTTGTGCTCTTGGGATGTTAAGCTGGGTATGTAATGATTCATGAATTCTCAACTTTGGGGTTTGTTTTCCAAGAAACAAAGCTGATCTGAACTTTCTGAGCCTGTTTGCTCACCAGACAAGGAGAGCCCCTAAAAATGAGCTTTCCCAGTAGGTTTTCAGCATCTTGCACTCCTGATCAGGGTGAAAACTTCTTAAAGCTGCTTATGAAATACATTATTTTGGCACATCTGTGTCCAGACTGAAAAAACAAACCAGTAACATCTGCATGACCTCAACAAAAGCTCAGTCTCAGTTTTAGCAATGGAAGGTTCAGGTGAGCTGTGCAATACAGTTGAGAGTAACCCAAACTCATCCCACAGCACCTTTAGTCTTCAGGCTTAGGCCTGGATCAGAAGGTGCAGTTGTTTCCTGTTTCCACTGAAGCTGGCAGGAATTCCAGCATCTTTGATCCTCCGGAGATTTCAGAAAGCAGAGCCCACTATTGCAGCCCTCTCTATCCTTTGGAGCCTCCCACAACACCCCAGTGGCTTTTTTGGGGAATGCCCTGTCCACCCCCTCAAACAACCATCCATCTTTGCATGCTTCTTTTAGTTCCATCTCCAAAACTGTGAAGCCATGCCTTGATTCTCCTTCTTTTTGTTCATCCCCACACACCTTGGGGCTCCAGACTTTCTTTCTCAAGCACATTCTGCCCGGTGAATCCTCTCCAGGCAGTAGTTGGGCAGGGGGAAGGGAGTTTTGGATGTATCCATGCTGTGTTTGGGATGAGGATCGAAAGAAGCTGAGCTGCCACCTCCATCCTTTCCCTCCCTGGTGGTGGAGGTGGGCACAAATGTGGTGTGGGGTGTGCACAAATGAGAAGAGCCTGAAGGGGAAAGAATGAGGCTGTGGTGAGAAGCAGAAAACGGCTCCGTGGTTTCGAGCCATGTGTTGGTGCCAGACAAAATCAGGAGCCGTGCAGGGAGGGCCACAGGGCCTGGGGAAGGTGAGGGTAAAAAAGACTTTCAAGTTACATGGACCCTGCACCTCTGCAGGATGAGCTGCCTTGTGAGAGGGAATGGTTTATGGGGAAAAAACTCTCCTGGTTTTCAGTCCTTCTCCATCTTTTTGTAATGAATACAAGGGAAATAAAAGGGGAGGGTGGGGGCTACCATAAGATAATGTGTTTAAACATTAATTATGGAGGATAACCCTGCACTGTATTAACCATACCAGAGAGAGCCGATCTATACATGGTATCACTGACCCAGGGAGGGGGAATAGGAACCAAAAATGAAAATTCATCACAGCCAAAGCTCTGCCCCCGAAGGAGAGAGGGAGGAGCAGCCTGGCTTCTGTCTGTCTGTCTGTCTGTTTGTCTGCTTCCCTCTGTCCTGATCTGGGTCTCTGCCTTTCTCCCTTTCCCTCCTCCATTGAAACCCTTAATAGGAAACACATTTCCCTCTCTGTGGTGTTCCCACCAGAAACCTCAGACTGCCGGGCAAAGGTGAGAACTTTGAGCAATTAAACCGGGGGAGGCGCCAGCCCTTTCCAGTGTCTTGGGCTGCATTTTTTAGCCTAAAGTAGCTATAGGTTGATCCTGCTCATTCAGTGCTATTCATCACCCCACCCCCACCGCCCCAGCCACTCATTTGCAGCCCATTTAGTCATAGAAAACCACGTTTCTGAATTCCCCAGCACTTCCCTGTCTGGCAGGGGGAAGCTGGGCTGGGCGTTGCACTCAGGATTGCTTTAAATAACCTGAAAAGGAGAGAGTGGTGGACAGGAGTTTCCCCATGGATATTCAAGAAAGAAATGCCAAAGCCAAAAACCATCTGATGAAAACACGAATTACGTGGACAGAGTTGTTTCAATTCCTCCAGCAGCCAATCTCTCTAAATATTTCAACCAATCCCTTTGGCTATTGGCAGCTTTCAGAGCCAGGGTGCCCTTGGGATCCCTCTGAACTCTTTACCTTTTCATTCACCATCCACTCCAGTCTTTGGAAACATCCTCTAACTTGCAGCATCCCGCACCATCCGTCCCCTCCCTGGGAGCAGCTTTGTTTCCCAGCACCTCCTGCCTCTGTGTCCTTGCTGCCTTGTGCAATCTCTGGCTTTGATTGCATTTGGGGAAGGAAAGAAATCCACTGCGGCAGAGGGCCAGCAGGACCCAGCACCTGCAATGACTCTCAAATCTGGCAGGGAACTGCCTAAACCTCAGCTCCCACGGGAAAGAGAGACACTCTGTGAGTACTGAGGGGCAAGTGAGGTCTTTTGGGATCGTGTGGACCGGAGGAACATGGGACTGCAAGGCTCAGCCACAAGATCCTGCTAAGCTGGTACCATAGTACCTGCAAAGAGATGTTCCTTCCCTGCTGAGGAGTCCGGGGGTGCTCAGGGGCAGGATCCCACTGAACCAAGGGGGTCTGGAGAGCAGGAAGAGTCTGTAAAAGCACCCTGAGGGCAGGATTGGTGCTGCTGCAGCCACACCATCAGTGCCCACAAACAGAACCCTCTGCCAGAGTGTCACTGACACAGCACAAACTTCTCCAAGGAGCTGCAGGGAAGGTGAGCCCAGGAGATTTTGTGAGCACACTTAACCAAACAGCCATGAAATGTGTATTTCATGCTGGCTTCCCTGAACTCCCACGGTCTCCTCCTCCATTTCCAGCAGAGTTTGCAGGAGAACCAGAGGGAAGTGCTTAGAAAGGAGCATTTCCACCACAGACTGTGCAGAACTGAGACCCTTCCAATGGGTTCTTTTTGTGCTGCTCTTGTGTGTCAAGTGGGGCTGGATGGAAAGGCCTCTCTGAGCCAAGAGAGCTGCTCCCAAATTCCCCAGAGCACGGGAGATGCTGGAATCCCAGTGAGATCTGTGCAGATGCTGGCCCCAAACCAAGCATGTGACACTCTAAAAATGGCCAGGTCCTGACACTGCAATTCATGTCTTTTCTCCTGCTCGTTCCTCAAACAGGAAATTTCTCTATCACAGCCAGGGAGAGAAAAGCTTCTTCCTTATCCAGTCACACAGTCTGTGCCCCAGGCATTTCTGGAGGCTGTGCTGGGATAGATTCTCTACCTGGATAAATGCACTGTACAACCTCACCCTTAAGATCAGTTTTCAGTGGGGGACATCAAGGCCCTCAGTGAAGGAGACAAATATCTTTATTTTTTGCAAATGAGGAAACAGCAGCACATGTGACCTGCAGCTACCAAGCTTTTAGATGAATTTCACAGAAAATATGCCTAATTAGCAGCAAAATTAGTTTTTTTCATGCCATTAACAACATTTCCCACCTGCCCTCAGGTTTCTCCGTGGCACAGCATGCTCAGACTGCACTAACTCCTTTTCTTTGCCTTGCAGGTAGCTCACTGCTGGTCTACAACACTCCATCCCACACAGATTCCTCACGTCTTGCCACCAAAGAAGGTCAGTGTTTTGCATATAAATGTCCTGGGTCTGATTGGGTTAAAACTACACCTTTTTAATAATATCCTTGGCATGAAAATGTTCTGCTCCACTCTGCATTCACAGCATGGTTAAAAAGAAATAATTGTCACTGTGCAGCCCCCTCCAGGCTGGAAATCCCATCTCCACTTGTCCAGCCAGCACCATGACATAAAATGTGTCACTGTCACACTTGTGTTTTGCTGAGCTGGTGAACTGGTGGCACATTTTCTGTTCCTGATGTGAACACTTTGGAATCTCATATAGAGAGCAAGGTCTGAGACACTGTTTCTCCCCAGGTTCACAGCTGAAAGGATAAAATCTCCTCACAGTAAATTTCATTACTCTAAAAGCCACTCAGGAATTCCAAACCCATCCATGGATCTGTAGCTCATTTCAACCAGCAAGGAAAACCAAATGTGTCTTTTTGACATTTTCATTTTGGAATAGTTTGATTTTCTTTTTTGTTTCAAATAACTTAATTTTTTTAAATCTAGTAGAAATTCTGACCATAGCTTAGAAACCTTGAAGTTTAAAAGTTAATAACCCTCTTGAGGCTCCTTCAAGCTTTGGAGTTGTTTGTGTGTCCTTCAGCAAGGCATTTCAGGTTTTTCTCTGCGCTCCAGTTCTGCTCTTTGTTCTTATTTTTATTGACAAACTGAACTCTCAGTCAGGATAAAGTTGTGAGTATTGGTGTGATGGGTGTGATGACCGAATCCCAGGATGGTTTGGGTTGGAAAGGACCTTAAGGATCATCTTGTTCCAGTCCATAAGCAGGGACAGGATGAAGCACATATCCCTTACCTACATAGAGAAGAACTTGAAAGGGTGAGCAAAAGTCTGTTCCTGTGCTCTGTACGTCCTGTGCAGAGTCTGCAACTCAGTGTGTAGGGACAGGAGCCGTAAATGAGGTTTTCCTTTCCCTTTGTGCTGCTGCAGGAACATTGGGTTTGTTCCCTGTGCTCTGTTCAGCTTCTCCTTTGAGAAGTTTCTGGGAAGGAGTGAAACGTCCTGCCTACCCCACCTGGAGCCAGCCTGTGCCAGCTCCCTCACGGTCACAAATGAGCTGTGAGATACAAACACCTCTCTGCTCTTCAGGAGAGCGTGGCTTCATGGACAAGCCACGAGTTTGGATTAAAAAGAACAGCAGGGAAAGGGAGAAGGTCTTTTATTGAAGCAGCTGGAGAGAGAAAACCTCCCATTCCATGGAGGGACTGCAGCAAACTCCCCATTTAACCAGCTCCTGCATGGAGGGTCTGGCTGCCCTCAGAGCCCTTATTTCTCCTTGCATGTCAGCCCCAGCATCTGCCCTGGACCTGGACATGAGATCAGGGCTGCTTCTTCCAGCAGGTCCTTTTGTCCAGTGTGTAAATGCCCACTTGAGCCCCCTGGCACACTGTTTTCTCTTCAGAGGCAGCATCAGTTGATAAAACAGGGACAGATCAGGGATAAAATGGGGATGTTACAAGGACAGAGCCACTCAGGCTTTGCTGTGACTGCTGCTTTGACATTAACAATCATCTAAAGTTTTTCTGAGCTGGGCTTGCTCCTATGTGAATAAAGTAGGGACATGTGCTTCTCCACAATTTTCCCTCACATCCAAACCTCTGCTCATTCTGTCTCAGGCCAGGCAGTTGCTGAAACTAAAGCCAAGAAAAGTGGGATTTTTCTTTTTTCTTAAAGGGTAAATCTCTGTGTAGAACTGCACTACTTTGAATTTTTAAACTCTTGTGACTCAGGCCTTGAGTCACTCAGGCTGAAAGAAATTTGAAGGGAAAGTGTTCCTCCCCCTGCATTTTTAGTAGCCTCGAGAGTGTCTCTGTAGTGCAGCTGACAGAGCTCTGGGTTCACTGCTGTCAGCATGGAGCCCTCAGCTTCACATGGAACTTTCATCATGTGTCAATAAAGGACCAAGCACACCCAGGAGATAGGCAAATAAAAATTAAGAACTACCTAGAAATGTTGAAATCCTTTCTATTCCTCCCCCATTTCTTCCTATAAGGCTTAAATTCCATCATTCCTTCCGCATTGGATATTGGTGTAGCACAAACTGCTCCACTCCAACACACTGCAGCTGACTGAGGGTATTCTGAGATAGGATGTCAGAAGAGACAAGAGAGCAGGCTAGCAGATAAGGAATTGGGGGAGCAGAATGAAGTGCCTCATCCAATAGCACAGCAGAAGCTTGTGATACTCATAAAACTGGACTTGGAATTCTTCAGCCTCAGTCTGTTTTTTTTAATGGGCTCACTTCAAGATGATATTCTCACTCCAAAAGAATGATATTATATTGGGGAAAAATGGATTAAAAATTATTATTATTTTTTACAATTTTTTAACTTCTCAAAAGATTGAAAATATTTCTTCATGTCAATGCATCTGGAATCACCAATCCTGTAAATATTTCTCTTCTCTACGCCTGTGAATAAAAACAGACAAGTTTTTCTATCTTCCCCTGATAATTCAAAAGCAGGTGATGAAATAGTTCCAAACATGCCAAAAATAGGAAAAAAAAACACATTTTCTTCACTCCTCCTGTAATTTTTCTACATAACCAATGCAAATAACCTGCTTGTGCAGATTCCAGGGAGACACGAGCTCTGTGCATACATTTACACCGTGCTTTACACAACACGCTCCATCCACAGCTGGAAGAAAAGAACCTACATGGCAAAAAAAAGTGCAGCTGCAGCACAGACAGCTGCAGATGTTCCAGATGCAGCACATGCCTCTGCTTCCTCCCCCAGGACGATGTCCCCAGGAGCACAGGGAGCCTGGCCTGTGTCCCAGTGCCATCCCAGGCTGGGTCCGGTGCCCTGGCTCTGCAGCTGCAGACTTGACTCGCTTTTTCTCTTCTGTTTTCTGCCCTCTCATTCCCTGCAGTGCCAACTATGAAAACAGAAGTAGCTGCAGCTCTGCATTAGGGGAACTAAAGTGCAGATCTTTGCAGCAGAAATCTGGGGAATCTTTACAGCAGATCCTGTAAGTCCCACAGCTGAGGCCCAGGGCAGCTGAGTGTTCTCACATCAGACAGGCAGAACCCTTGCCCTGTTCCAAGGACTCCTGCTGCCTGAGCTTCTCCCCTTCCCAGCCTCATAAACACTCCAAAGGATGGGACTGAGCATCACTGGGACAAATTATCTTCAGCTGCCTCCGAGGAGTAAATTGCTCTAATGAAAATCACCAGTATTTTTTGGCTGGAGAGCAATTTCCTGGGAAATGAAAGGAGGCTGCTCTCATGGCCAAATTGAAAGAGCTGTGTCCCCCTCCCAGCACCCCACTGCAGAGATGGTCTGGGTCATTTTCTGGTACTGTTTGCAGCAATGAGTGACTTGCTGTAGGTACTGCAGACAGGGACAGGAAACTGAGCCCACAGATCTGTCACAATCCAGGGAGACCTTAAACTGTTCTCCTGCAGAATGGTGTCATTGGAGCAGGTTTCCATAGGGAAATGGAAAGAATAGTCACATAAACAACATTGAGAGGCCAAAGGACCATGTCCCCAGAGGGCTCTGAGCTCTCTGGCCTCGCTCCAGCACAGTTTTAAAGCTTTTAATATGTCGGGGTCTGTGTAATTTTTGTGTTTAATACATGAGCAAAATGCTGTGCAGGAGCTGCACGCAGGGCAGAGCTGGCAGCTCCCAACGAGGCAGAATCCTGGTGTGTGGATGTGTGAAGTTTCCTGTGTCCATGCAGCCTGTGGAAATGCCTGGGGTGGACGTGTGGAGCTTTCCAATATGTGCTGATCACAGGGAAGTGGTGTTTGTGCAGGGAGGTGGCAGAGGCTCTGAGAGGGGGCTCAGCATCACTTGTGAGAATTCACCAGAGGGGTTCCTGGGGCTGTTTGTCTCCACATCCTTCAGGATCTTGATTCAAAAGCTGCTTTCAGAACAGCTCTGTCCTCTGCACAAGCCAAGCTTAGCCCAAGGCATTAGAATCCCAGGATCATTTATATTGGAAAAGCCCCCCCAGACCATGGAGTCCAACCTGTGCCCAATCCCCACCCTGTCACCATTCCACAGCACTGAGTGCCATGTCCTGGTGTTCCTTGGACACCTCCAGGGATGGGGACTCCACCACCTCCCTGGGCAGCCCCTTCCATGTTTAACAACCCTTTCCAAGAAGGAATTCCAACCTGAGCCTCTCCTGGTGAAGCCCGAGGGTGTTTCCTCTTGTCCTGTAGCTGTTCCTGGGAGAAATCCCAGCCCCTATCTGGCTCCTGTCAGGAGCCTTCCAGATTTGGTTGGAAACAGTGACAAACCAGCCCAGAGTCCCAGAAATTCAACCCAAACTCAAGTAGAGCACAGGAAAAAGGGATGTCGTACCTTTCAAAGAGAAAAGAAATCTCTATGTGAATGCATGAATAGGGATGAAGGGTGGGGAATTTTGAGGGTTTATTCTGTGGCTATCCCGTGTTTATGTTCACATTATAGAAGTGGTTGTGTGAACAATGAGAATGTTTGGGTACAAGGTGTGTGTTTGGTGGGGCTGTTAGCAAATTTAAGAAGATAAATAAATTAGTGAACTCTGCAATCCAGCATGGTTTCCTGGGGCTTTGTACCAATGTTCTTTGTGAGGCCCTAAGAGAGAGTTTCCTAGTGTTGGAGCATCAATAAAATCTCTCTCACACCAATTCCCTGGTACCTCACAAAATATGAGTCTGTGCAACTGATTTTCTCACCATCAGAACTACAACCTCTGCTCCCTTTAAATTGGTAGGAACTCCTCAAAACTCTTCTCTCCCACTTGTCAAATTGAGTGACAATTCGGGGTGACAGGTTCAAATTTTGGGGGGCTGGGGAGAGAGGGGCAGAGACAGCAGGGAATGTGGTTGCATAAGCACAGTTCCCACAGGAAAAATTCCTGCATAAAACTCTTCTCCTGAAAAGGCCATTTTTCAGATCTAAAAGATTGTAGTGAAAAATATTGACTATGTTCAATAAACTCCTCTGAGTGTGTCAGTGCAGCCCCTTTTCATGGCAAAGCTTTTAAACTCTCCAGCTTCGGTTGTGGCAGAGGAAAAGCAGCTGCAGCTTTGTGCCCTCCTAATTGTCTGTACTTGCTAAAACATTTCTCGATGATATTTGTGTGCCTGGTGATGAAATATCCCATTTTTAGCTCGGCAGCAGAGAAAGGGGAGGCTTTTTTAGGTCTCCTTTCATTTTGGCTGTGTGGCCAAGCAGGGATTTATGAGTTCAGGGGAGACAGTAGCCAGCGCGCTCAGATTTTGCTTTTTATACTTTCTTTTTTTTTTAATTGTTTTCTTTTGAAATTCCAGAGTTAGTGTTTTGTCTGCTTTCTCCCTGACCCTCTTCGGAGGCAGGCGTGTGTTTTTTCACCAGAAAAGCTGGAAACAAAGAATCGTTGTCTTTAAGCTGTAGCAGGCAGGAAACCCAACTCACAAGGGATCACCCCGAGCCAGCGCTGTCCCAGAGTAGACTCCAGTTCTCCGAATTCAACCTGACAGCTTGTCTGGAGCACTTTCTAAGTAACCATTATCCTTCCTTTTCCCCCAGCAAAAGGGCCATTATTTTTTTGCCTGGGGTGCAGTGCAAGGAGTGTTGTTGCACTGGGGGTTGGTCACACGTTCTGGAGTGCCAGGCCCTCCCTTCCAAAGCCTTGGATGTGCTTTGGCTGTTTCCTAAAACAAGAGTAAATTTGTTTCCTGATAATGATTAAAAAGCTGTAAAACTGCCATGGCTGTGCATGTGTGTCTTCCCTTTTCTCTCATGTGTGCGTGACCTTTTCTCCATGGATATGAGGTTTGGGGTTTTTTCCTTCTGCATTTGTGTGTTTTTCAACAAGAGCAACCTCTAATCCTGTTGGTGGTTTGGTTTTATACCCTGGGCTGGGGGTGAACTCCACGTAGTGCTGTGGGCACATTCCTGCCCACTCCTGGGTGTGTTTCGGGCGGTTCTGGAGGTGTGCAGAGGAGGTGCAGCTGTGCCTTGGCTGTGCCTGCAGCCCTGCGTGGCTCAGCTCTCTGCTGGCTGGAGAGCATCTGCTTTTCCAAGCTGGCTCTGGGAGGGATTCTCAGGACACATTCTTCAGTCTCTGTGCACTGTGCATTGGGATTTCTGCTGCCGATATTAAAAAAAGCAACAACAAGGAAAAAAATATTCTCATTACTTCCTCTTTTTCTTCATAATGTGTCTTTGTGAGGCTTGCACGGGGTGAGGCAGACGTGGCTCAGGAAGTGCCAGCACTGCACAGCTCAGGGATGTTTTTCCAGCCACAGGCACGACTGGGGGCTGTCGCCTCTGGCTCAGAGCAAGCAGGAAGTGACTCCGAGCCTGAGTGGGGAGCAGAGCTCAGGGGAGCAGAGCTCGGGGCTCTTGGCTGCCATGTGGGAGCTCCTTCTCTGCACTCTGGGTCTGACCAGGGACAGGGACACAGGGCTCAAAGCAGAGTGAGCTGTCCTGAGCACGCCCTTCCTCGGCCAGCTCAGGAAATGCCCTTTGGAAATCACAGAGTCCCAGGATGGGTTGGGTTGGAAGGACCTTAAAGCTCATCCAGTTCCATCCCTGCCATCAGCAGGGACACCTCCCACAAGACCAGGGTGCTCCAAGCCCTCTCCAACCTGGCCTCAGACACTCCCAGGGATAGGAATACTGAATCCGAGTCCTATTCCTACACCATCAAGATCCTATCTGACTCTGGAAATAAGTGGGCTTCAGCCACAGGGCTTTAATCCGTCACTGATTTAGAGCAGGAGTGTAATCAGAAATGTTTGATCTCTCTGATCTGTATTTCTATAAAGGCAGCAATTCATAACCAAGCTCTCAGCTACTTCCAGGCACTCTCCAAGGTAAATCTGTTCTTCACATCCATCTCTGCAGCAGAGTTCTCACCTAAACCCAGCAGTCAGTCCCTTCTCACTTGGTTTGAGTTGACTTCAGGTCAAAACACAGTGTTGTTCCAGGCCTGGAATTGGGATCTGTAAAACAGGTTAACAGCAAGGTAGAGATCAGAGAGTCACAGAATCATTCAGGTTGGAAAGGCCTCTGAGATCATCGAGTCCAACAGTGCACCCAGGTAGATGAAAAAGATGGTTTGATAATATTTTTCAATTGTGAAAAAATCAAATAGCATGATAATGTAGAATAGAAGTCATTTTGAAATCTTTCTGCACTCAACGAGTTGCTTCCTCTTGATGAAGAGACTCAGAATTCCTGATTTCCACCTCCGACCCCCGGAGTGGTGGTTCCTTAGCTCAAGGAACAGCACATTGTGTCTTGAAGGAGAAAAGAATGAGTTTGGTGCTTGAAGGACTGGGAAGCCACATGTAACCATGGGAACAGTCACAGTAACACAGGCCAGGAATGACAAAGAGCACAGCATGTGGCACATATGCCAATTAATTGTTTTAATTAGCAGAGATAGTAAGTTGAAAAGCAATTCCTTGCAGGACAAGTGATGCTGTGAGGTTTTGAGACCTCAGTGTGCTCAGCTGTGACACACATGTCCCTGGACCTGGAAAAATGTGATGGGAAGTTGGCAGAGCCATTGGAAAAGGCCAGAGGATTCCTCAGACCCTGCCCTACTCCAGTCTCTGTCCCACCATCCCTGCCCACACCTACAGACAGGTGAGAGCCCAGACCCTTCACAGCCTTGTGCTGAGAGGAGCTGGAGGTCCTCTCTGCTGACCCTGGGAGGCTTGCATAGTGTGTGTAGGGCAGTCAGAAATGTCCTGTGAGTGTGGGGGGCAGTTAGAAATGTCCTCTCTGTGTGTGGAGGAGGTGTCCTGTGTGTGGAGCACTCAGAATGTGTCCATGGAGCCAGGCAGGGACCTTATGGGCTCCACATCCTAGAAAAATAAAGGCCTAAAACCCATGGATATTCCAGGCCCAAAGCTCGCTGCTCTCCTGGAAAGCCTCATCAGGGCTGGTGGCACAGAGTGGTCCTTGGTTCGGGCCTGACTGAGAAAGCTCCTCTGGAGGGAGCAGGATGAAGGGGCTGTCAGCACTTCGCAGCAGCTCAGGAAGCACAGGCACTGTGAGCCCATTGTTCAGTGAAATCCCCCCTTGCCTCCCCTCTGTCCCAAACTCTCAGATTTATAAAATACCAGGGTTGATTTTTTATTTTTGTGAACCTTTTTAAGCTTATCAGAGAAGGTTTGCTCCCTCATACATCATATCTCAAACCCCTAAAGCCTTGCTCTCGATGCTGTGCTCAGGCTGAAAGGACCAACAAGGGCTCGGGATCGTGGTGTGGAATCCACCTGGGGATTTTCAGGCTGGTTTCCTGGGAAGGGAGTCTGTGTGTCTGCCCATCTGCCCCCAGCAATATCTATTAGTCTGTTCAGACTAAATATGCCCCAGAGGTGCTGGGAGGGGACATGGCTCCTGGGGGGACAGGGGCTGTCTGGAGAGCTGAGCACAGAGAGTGGCAAGGCAGAACCCAAGGGAGATTTGGGGTGAGAAAGTGGAGACCAGGGCTAAAAGAGGGCAGAGACCAGTGCTGCAACCTGTCCCACACAGCCTGATTTCTGGGAAGGGCAGCGCATCTGGAAAAAGTAGCTAAAGCCTGCAGAAAGTGCATTTATAGCTGTGAATAAATAAAATGATATTTAACCTTCTTCCCAGGCGCGCTGTGAGTGCGAATATTTGCAAAGCTGTGAGATCCTTGGTTGAAAGGTGCTGTGAAAGTGTAAAGCATTATTAATATCCTTTACCTTCCTCCTAATAGACTGAGCATTCATGCTGGGGTATTTCTGGACATAAACCAGACAGCTGCAGAATGACAGTTCTTGAAAGCATCTATGATTTATTTTCTGCTCTTTAACTCCATTTTGTATTGAACACACATTTGTCATAGGGCTCTTGTTCCATGGGGCCTTTTAAGTCTAAACCAGACATGGGGACCTGATCCTTTCTGGGATAAATTTGCCCCCACTTCACTGTAGCCATTTGCTGATTTACACTGGGACAGAACCTCAGACCAAGCTTTTTAATTGAATTTCCATCCCATGGCAAGTTTTGGTGTAAAATCCAAATGGTTTTAATGACAGATAAGACTCTCCCTGTCACCGTCTGGCTGGAGTTCTGTAGGATATCTTTGAGCCACTGAGCATCAGGTCCTGGGAATGATCCTGTTTTTGCAGGAACCTGAGTCTCTGGATGGGTTCCCTGGCTCTGCCTTTTCCATTTTGCTTTAAACACACTCAGCTTTCAAGCCTGGGCCTGGAAGCTGGGAGGGCTGGTGTGGTTCTTTCACGTTGCAGGGATTTTTGTGAAATAAAAATAGCTTCCTGCATTTGGATTTTTTTTTTTTTGAGAGTGAGAGAAAGAGTTGGAACCTTGCAGTAGCTGAGTGCACACGGTGTTTCAATAGCAGGGCCTGTATTGCTGATTATCATATTTAACCCTTCTTGTCATGGCAAAGTCACACTCACAGCTAAATTTCATCCTACAACACAAGGCTGCCCTTATATATTCCCATACTTTGCTCCATAATCCATATTTATAGAAGAAAAACTGAGGCAAAGGGACTCAGCCTGGGTTAAACCTGAGGAGGAGGAGGAGGGGGAAGAAGATCATCTCTCAAAGTCATGGCCTATTTATTTACTCAAAACACATCGATGACTCTGGATCAAGCAACCCCTTCGTAGCAGTTGATTCCTCTGAGTCAATGATCTGACCCCAGAAAGAATCAGAGAAAACCAAAAATTTTCAATGACTTCCACTACTTTTTGGGAAGGAAATTTTTCCCCATTTTGAAAAGAATTTTTCTGTTAGAATAAGAATTGCTGCCTTTCTTTTAACAGAACCATCTTATGGCATTTCCATTAATGTCAAATTAGGGCAAGACTGTTTATTGATTGAACAAACCAAAATGTACATTGAGTCTCAACTGGTGGACATTACTGAAGGTTTTGATTTCTCTGGATTTTTCAGTGTTTCCCCAACCATGGCTCTGATAGCTCTGCTTGTAATAATTCAGAGGGATATCCCAGGGGACTAATGGAAATCAGAGCCTGGCTGCAGGGAGGACATGGGGAAAGGCAGGGATTGCCTCAGACCTCATCCCCACTCTCCTGATTTTGGTCACTGAGAGGGCTCCGTCTCACTCGGATAAATCAGGATTTCATGATGGTTTTCCAGCCAGGAAAATGTTCCCCTGCATTTTGTTTAGAACAAGCACCTGGTTTGGAGCAGGGACAACTGCTGGAGACTGAGCCTGGGGGAAAAGGTCCCAACAGCACCAAGGCAGTGCCCAGACCTCCTGCTCCTTGTGCGGCCATGGGAGTGGGGACAGGGAACCATAATGGGACAGGGATCCCTAATGGGATCCCTAATGGGGACAGGGATCCCTAATGGGACAGGGATCCCTAATGAGGACAGAGATCCCTAATGGGGACAGGGATCCCTAATGGGACAGGGATCCCTAATGGGGACAGGGATCCCTAATGGGGACAGGGATCCCTAATGGGACAGGGATCCCTAATGAGGACAGAGATCCCTAATGGGACAGGGATCCCTAATGGAGCAGGTCTTCCTGCTGGAACAGTGTGGATAAGGCTGTCACCTCCCTCTTCTCAAACTGTCCCATTCCACTCTGTCCCAGCTGAAACCACAGTGGTTTGTTTTCCAGTCTGATCTATTTGCAGTGGTGTTTGTGGTTTCTGTAAAAAGAGAAAAAACAAACAAGTAAAATAAAAATAAAAACCAGCAGATTACATGAGCTCTGTTTTCCCCCATTCTCCTCTCTTCTCTCTTCCTCTGGTTCCCCCACCCTGCCCTCTCCCATCTCTCTGTGTTTTCCTTTCCATGCCAATAACTGCAAGGCTGTAATTTCAAAGCCTCAGCAGCTTTCCCAGCACTGGAGGAATGTGCCAGTGCCTGGGATAGATCCACAGGGAACTGCACAGCCCCACAGGCAGGAGGTGCTGGGCAGAGGGGCACTTAGGATGTCCCTGGAGGATGCTTTTTCCTCTCTTTGAAACAGCCTCCTTATTTTGACCTCAAATCCTCGGCCTCCCTGAGTTTAACATCCTCATTTAATTTCTGTGAAATAATACCAGGGTTCATCTCATCCTCCTCCTCTGCCTGTGGTCCTCTGAATCTTGGGATAAGAGAATGGGGTCTCCTTTTGGCTGGGATAGGTCACACTGAATTCCACTGAGTGCAATGACAGGACTTCATGGGCAGAATGTGTCAGGCTTGAGAACTGCCCAAAGAGCCCCATTACTGCATTTACACCCCCATTTACACCCTCTGTGAGGGGTCAGGGGAGCACTGGAGATGTGGTAGAGGAAAAAACCGCAACCCTACAGAATCCAAGCCAGTTGGGACCATGAAGTGAAGCCAGATTCTTACAAGTTTCTTTCCAGAAAAAGTTTATTTCAACCCCTCAGTGCCTGTTGTCTTTTGTCGTTAGATCCCTCCTATGATGCAGTCAGGAGAGCAGGCTGGGGCAGTAATGGGAATTCTGGCCTCTCCAAAAGTAAGTTGTCCCAACGGGAATCACAAACTGTGCAATGGAAGATTGAAATGAGACTTGGGCACAGCTGGCCTGTGTTAGGAGTGTCAGAAGGGCAGAAGATTTAAGGATAGATAAGAGGTAGAACTGGGGACAGATAAGAAGTAGAATAATGTTATGGACAGAGTAATATTTGTAGGGTTTGATTAAGGAGCCAGGAGCAAATCCTCTGCACAGACTCCCTGTTAATCATGGGCCTGTCCCCTGCTGTGAGAGTTTTAGGGACAGATCTGGACAGTTCAGGCGTATTCTGAGAGTTTCTGCCAACTTTCCAGAAAGGCAAAGTCCAGCAGAGAGATGGGGCCTCTCTGCTCAAGCCCTGCTCACCCCCAGTTCTTGTTCTTACTGGGTTTAGAGTGCCCTCAGATTCCTTCCTAGTGGGGAGGACATCCCAGATCAATTCCTGTCCCTAAAATGCGTCTTGTAGCTGGCACAACCTGCTGGCTCCGAGCCATCCTCCCAACCCCCACTGCTGGGGCTCCTCCCGGTGCAGAGTGGGCACACCCAACCCATGGCAAGGTACTGCTGCTGTAAATCCACGTGGCAGCACCTGTCAGAGTCCCCTCCCTTTGCTCTGCAGCCTCCTGAGCTGGGCTCACCCCGTATGTGAGAATCGTTCTTTGAGTCCCAGTTTTCTGTTGTGAGAAATGATACAAAGAGGAGGAACAGATCTTCCTGTTGAAGGGATTTATACAAATCGCCATGATATTTTCAACTAAATGTTTGATAAACCCTATTTTTATTTTTATTTTTTGCATAAAAAAGAATTTACATTTGCAAAAAATGTGGAAAGAACTCCAACATGGAAGGAGGTCAGAATTTGTACATTTAATAATCCAATTTTTTTTCACAACATGGATGAAAACTAGAATGGAAGTTCAGTTGCCATGAAAGACAGAAAATTAATGAAGTATGTAAATAATATTTTCCTTGTCTCGCTGCCTATTTAGGAAATTATAAATATCTATATAATGTTTTCCTTATTGGTGTATTTTCATTTTACAGTAAAAATATAAGTTTCTAGGGACATCTCTTAATTTTGTAGTGCAATCCCCAAAATATCAGCTCTTAGTGTGAGCGAACCTTTCCCTTGCAGTCACTGTGATTCCTGTGGGATGTATTTTGTACTTTGTACCTGTTCTCTGTCCCTATAAACCCCTTCTCTCTTCCCAGGCCCTCCTGTCGCAGGAACACAAAATGTGAATAAGACAACAGAGCAGCAGCGGCCCCAGCCAGGTGAGTGTGGATTCTGTGACCCTTGGACTGGGAGCAGCCTGGGGAATTTGAGGAGTGGAGCAGCCTGGGGCAGGGGGTAGGCAGGAGGAGGCTCAGGACATGGACCCAGCTGTGCCAGCAGCTCTTCTAGCGGGCTCTGTGTGCCTGCTCTGCCCCTCCCCAGCCAAAGGCACGTGCCTGTGCCAGGATCTGCAGTGTTCCCAAGGGCTGATTCCCTTGGAGCATCCCAGCTTGTCCCTTCCCACTGGAAGCATCTCCAGACATTCCAGCAGGGCTTCCCCAGCCCCAGAGTGAAGCAGAGAAGGAAAACAGCCCCACTGGGCAGAGCAGGAGGTGTTTCCTGCTGCCTTCCCAGGGCCTTTGAAAGGCCGAGCCACCTTCCCTGCTCGGCACAGCTGCTTTCCATCCCCTCCCTCTGTTCTGGGGCTTGGTTCTCTTGGCACCAATTCAATCCACGAGCAAACGCTGCAGATCCAAATCACCACAACCAGAGAGAGGCAGAGGAGAAGTGTAGAGATTAGAGCTGAGGAGGCCCCACAGAAAGGGAAGGAATTCATTCCTAATAAATGCTTTGTGAGGTTTTCAAGAACCACTCAGCCTCGGTGGAGCCAGTGACAAACTCCTGTTACTCTCATTTCTCTAATGCGGTGTTTGCTTCACAAAGAGAGACTTGGGTGAATATTTCCTGCCCTCCCAGGACAGCAAGCTCAGCTGCTAACAAGTGAATCTGAAAATCTCATCTGCTCTCCTTTTTATTTAGCTCTTTTTTATTAGGAGAATACATTTTCTCGTGCTTTGTGGCTGTTCTCCTATCCCACAGGGGTTTTTTCCACATTTGATGTTTTCTGGTTGCCACACAGTGCAGAGTATGTCCAAGGAGATCCCAGACTGTGAAAGCAGACAGGTCTGAGAGCAGTGCCAGAAACTGTGGCTGTGCCATTTTGGATTCCAGAAATACTTGGTGGTTGTTTGCTAAGAAAGAAAGAAGGAGCACTTCCAGGCTCTGGGAGAAGGGGCAGAAAGAGTAAAGAAAGAAAATGAAACTTTGGTTTCTTGAACAAACATAATGACCTGGAGTTCCTTTTTGATGAAGCATCCTTTAAATTCTATTGGGTGACCTTTTTTTATGTTATTTTTTAGATCCCTACCAAATCCTGGGGCCCACCAGCAGCCGTCTTGCCAATCCAGGTGAGTTCATTTTACATTTCAGACTCCCATTATCAGAGGTGAATTTTCCTTCACAGTTGCTGCTCCAGCCTGCACTGGGGGAGCAGCTCCTGTCCCTGCACCCTTGGGGTGACCCGTGAGAGCCACGGACCTCGGTAGCTGTGACCTCACAAGGGCTTTTGCAAAAATCCTTACAGAAAAGTGAGGGAAGTGGTGCAACATCACCTCTGTCGGGACAAAATTACCATCCTGGATGTTCTGACCCAAACCCAGCATTCCCTAAGAAGAGCTTTATCGGGGACTTGAGTGCTGGTCTCTCAGATTTGAAGTATAGGTTAATTTTTCACTGCCTTCTGTGGGTTACAAGAATAAAGACAAAAAACATTTCTGAAAGTCACAGTGTAGCTGTCCCTAGCACATCATCTGCAGTAAATAATCCTTGATTTTAGGGAGTAAGGCCTGGAGTAAATCCTGCTCGAACAAACCAAACTTGTTCACATGGGATGCCTGTAAGGAAACATCCTCCTAAGGCTCTTAACTTACCCTCAACTACTTGTACAACTACACTGAGTAAAACCAGGAGTCATCTGGGGAACAAATCATCCCGAGTAACTCAGATCAACCCCGGAAAGAGAACTGGAGGTATCCAAAACAATCTCCACGGCAAACAGGGAACAATAGAGAGATGAAGTACACTGTACTAACCAGACAGTGAAAATTCTGCAGAGCAGTGTCCTCACAGAAAGCCCCATTTATGAATTGCCCGAGGATTTTAGGGCCAAAGGTAACCGTTAGGAAATCTAATGTGACCTCAGGCCCAGGCCCAGAACAAAGGGCTGAGTAACTTGTTTGCTGGGAATAGTTTATCCACTCCTAGGGCCACTTTTCCAAGGCCTGAAGGAGCAGTTCCCAGTCGAGATCGAGATAGTCCTTCTGTTTCCTGCCTTTGTCTGTGCCTCGGAGCAGGAAAGCCCGAGTCATTTCCTTTCCCCTTGGCTCGTGTCTGCAGGGAGCGGGCAGATCCAGCTGTGGCAGTTCCTGCTGGAGCTGCTGTCGGACAGCTCCAATGCCAGCTGCATCACGTGGGAGGGCACCAACGGCGAGTTCAAGATGACGGACCCTGACGAGGTGGCGCGGCGCTGGGGCGAGAGGAAAAGCAAACCCAACATGAATTACGACAAGCTGAGCCGGGCGCTGCGATACTACTACGACAAGAACATTATGACCAAAGTGCATGGCAAGAGGTATGCCTACAAATTTGACTTTCACGGCATCGCCCAGGCCCTGCAGCCCCATCCCACTGAGTCCTCCATGTATAAGTACCCGTCGGATCTGTCCTACATGCCATCCTACCATGCCCACCAGCAGAAGGTGAACTTTGTGCCCCCACACCCCTCTTCCATGCCTGTCACATCATCCAGTTTCTTTGGAGCAGCCTCCCCCTACTGGACCTCCCCTGCAGGAAGCATTTACCCCAACCCCAACGTGCCTCGCCACCCCAACGCCCACGTCACACCACACTTGGGCAGCTATTACTAAATGCTTTGATCTGCCAGTGGCCTTGAGCAGTCTGGTTGGACTTTTTCTTTACTCCTGGGTTTTTTATGGTTTTTGGGGGGACCCTTAATGGATAATTGTGGCCTTTCTGGGGAAGAATTAAAACTGGATATTGGTTATTCCTGGACCAAACCTTTTACTTTTGTAACTTTGCCTCTTGTGTCTTGAACTAAGAGATGGAAGCTCCTGTGGGCCAGTACTCTGCATTTTCTTTGGGGTTTAAAGCTTGTGTCCTCTGTAGGAAGTGACAATGAAGATGGTTCACCATTCCCTGGAATGATTATTAGCTTTTGGATGAGAGGAATTTTTAAGGATTCAAAGGCTTTTGACCAGATAGATCCAGCAGTGGGTCATGGGACGAGATGACCACAATGGGGTTTTTCTCACTGGCAATTTGACCATTCAGTAGAGGACGCTGGGCTGCAGGGGACCACAACTGGAATCTTAGCTCTAAGGCAGAGGAGATTTTTCACCCAACTGGAAATTAAATATATATATATATATTCATATATATATATGTACATGTATATTTTAAGAAGTAAAGGGCATTGAAGGAACTTTTCTAGAGTACAACTTCATTCGACTGTGTCTGAACTCAGAAAGCAGCAGAAACCAGAACAGAGCAAAGTCAAGCACAGACATTCCTTGAAAGCAGAAGTGAAGTGAATAAATGACAGCAGGACCCTGGCTCTGCCCGAGCCGCGGGGCTCTGGAAGCACCGATTCGCGAACGCTGTGCGTTTGTCAGACCGTCAAACCAAGGGTCAACAAACCAGAAGGCAAATTACTGTATAAGTTATGCAGAGTTATTTTTCCCTATATCTCACAGTTTTAAAAGAAAGAGTAAATAAAACGAGTTGACCTCGGTCACAAATGCAGGTTTGTTTTTTACTATCAGCTCGGTTGTTTTTGTTTATTTTTTTAATGTAATTTGTACATCTTTTCAATCTGTACATTTGGGCTGTAGCTTTGTACTTTTTGCTAAAAAAAAAATAAAAAATAAGACATGAGTAATGTATCTGTTGGAGATAGGCTTGGTCCTGCAACTGGATCCATGATTGACCCCCAAAGTAGCCAGAAACCTTCCAGATTGCCCTGGGTTTGTCTAGAGGAGAGGATTTTCTGTATTAGTCTGTTGTAGCTGTCTGCAAATTAACTCCACTTACTCCCATGTTTGCATTGAGGCTGATTGAAAACAGGCCAAACATCTCAAGGCAACCATTGCAATATTCTGTGATCACTTTTCACCCAAATCCTGAACTTTGGGAAGATCTTAACCACTTCATAGATAAAACTACAAAATACTTCTCTTTTTGATGACTTCTGCTGGGGGGTTCTGTGGAAATCTAACCCCTTGCAGAAGTGTCAGCCATCCCTAGCTTTGCACATGTGAATGTGACGCTGCACAAGCAGCGGTTTGGTGCTGTAAACAGAGAGTAAACCACAAGTGTTTGGGGTTTGGAACAGATGTCTGGGGGGCAAGATTTTCATGTACAACCCATTAGCTGACTTGTATTAAGTGGCAGCCAATTAACAGAATCACAACTATCTAGTCTAGACCAACCCCTGGGACTCTGTGGGGGCGGGTTTTGGTCCATGTGCATCCGATTGCAGGAGGGGAGTCTGAAACCAGAGCATTGGAGTCTGCTCAGAACGTTAAACACAAGCACTGATGCCATTATTTAACAAAGTGGGATGAGAAGATCCAGCTAATACAGTTAGGTCTTAGTGCTTTCGGGGTGTTTTTAAGTAGCATTTCTGCAATAATCGCCAAATTTAAGTATGAAGGAACTACCCATGAAAATGGGGCTTTTGCTACTATATATATGCAATGTACTTTTTGGATATTAAAATATATATAATTTTGCAAGCTATCTTGGTGTTGGGTTTTTTTTAATTGTATTAATGTTACAATGAAACAGTTGTATGAAGAAGATGGTGTAAAAAAAAAGTGACAAAATAAATGGTGGTTTTCTTCTCTAAGGCATCACATTGTCCCACTCTCTCCCTCCCCTCTCACACTTGCATGCACTTGAAATTAAATATAGCTAAAGAGGGAAAGAAAGCAGCTCCACAGTAGTGGCAAGCCATCCTGGTCACTGAAGCATTGACCACTTATTCCAGAGAATTATTGCCAGAGTTGATCAGACTAGATTTGGTTGTTGAAAGGATTAAAACCCAGGCTCTGGCTTTTGTCCATGGAGAGAAAGGGGAAGAGCAACCAGAGCTCAGAAGCTGAAGTGTCAAGGTGGCTCTTGGGGTGCCCCAAGCCCTCCCAGGAATATCAGTGTATGCCCACCCTGCTCCTGTTTCCCACCTATCCTCAAATCTCAGGGAGAGCCAGTGCTCCACAGCATTCCTGAGGTGAAGGCTGTGAAAATAAGCTCTGCCAAGGAATCTTCTGATTGTGGATAAAGGTCAGGCCGAGGCACTTCCTGCAGCTTTGCACGGTGGTCCTGAGAGATATCTGGAGCTCCTGCAGACCTGATAAAGCCTTGGGAAGCCAGGGCTGCACAAGCACAGCACTTCCTTCCTGCACACAACCTTTTGTTTGCTGAACACCAGGACAAAGCTTGATTGGCTCGAGAAAAGGGCCACTTCTAGCACCCCAGAGCTGCTCCCTCTGTGGATTCCACCAGAGTTGCTCAATTTAGTCACAAGAGTGAGTGGTTTGTTGCTTATCTTCGCTGTTTTCCACTGCAGCACAAGCGAGATTAATTCTGGCTGTGCAACATCAGTGGAAATATCAAGTATTTTATTTGAATACCATGTCCTGCCCACCTGCCAGTAATAGGAAAATCAGAAGATGAGATTGCACAAAAGCATCTAAAGGCAGAATCTGAAGGTTATCGGAGTGCAAAGATGTCCCTGATAGCAAAATTTGGCCAGCAGGAGCCTTGGGGGGAAAAAAAATACATTTGAAAATAACCAAGAATTTAAGAAGCATCTGATTCTGGCTGCCCAGTATGTTAAAGGAGCCCTCCTGAGATGGGAGGTAATCAGCAGCATCCCAGATCAGGTCTTTTCATCCTTTCCTTCAGGGTACTTGCTGGCATTAATCTCTTCTAGAATTCACTAATATTTAGCTTTAGATATTCTCTTTTTTTCTAGTATTTGCTAATATTTAGCTTTAGACATATTTTGCCTCTCACTCCAGGCATTCCCATGGAATCCAGAGATCTCAGAGCAAGGAGATCTCACTCCAGAATGCCAGACAGCCTCGCACTGCTGGAGCAATTCCCAGGTACCTTTTAGAGCATTTTAAGATCTTAATAGTTTTTATTCCTCATTCAGAGAAAGAGTAATAAGATGGAGATTTGAGTAGTTAATTTGTATCCCTGGATATCAGCCTGGCTTTGCCACCTTAGAAGCACCAGGGTTGGGAACAGGGAGATCTCCCCTCCCAGCCCAAGTTTCTGGGGCACGCTGGGACAAACCAAACAAGGAATTTGACAGCTCTAATGCTACTTTCTGCTTTTCCCAGGAGAACAAGGCAGATGGAATTCAAGTATTTCAGGCTTAAATCAGAAAGTTTACCAGACAGATGGTTGGGATCACATGGCTGTGAGCTGAAAGTCAACAGGGACAACAGAAAACCTTCTCTGCAGCAACATTCAGGACTCGGAGTTCTCCAGGAAACCCAGCTTCCATTGCAATCAGGGTGAATTCAGCTGATGATTTCCAGGGATCTGGTATTTCCTCAGGATTTCTGTTCCACCAGCCTCAAACCCTGAATGGGGTCTAGCTCAAACATGCCAAACTGGAATGGACTCTACATTCCTCTATCTATAAATAGAGTGCAGCCTGTACATTGAGTAGAATCAGCGATGGCTTTACAGGCTCAGAGCTCTGGCTCTCTTGACTGGATCTCTGTGCTAGTTTTCCCTCTTTGAGCTGGTCCTGCCTCTCTGTGTTTGAATTCCTCCTGCCAGCAGGCTTAGAACCTGCTTTGAGCTGGATTTTGGAGCAGGATTTTTATCCCCACTGCTGGGAGTCTGAAATATGGAGCTCCCAGCTAAAGCACATGTCAGATGCTCTAAACTAGGGGATAACAAATCCTTCTAGAGCCAAGCACCTGAGATCACTTCTGTCCAGAATCCTTGTATGCCAGAATCCACCCCCTGTACACACTGGCTTCCTGCTTTATATATCTAAAAATTGTATTTTAGCCCCAACAATGAACTTCCAAACAACTTCAGATTTCTAACAGAGTACTGTGGCAAAGGAGAGGGATTTCCCTGTGCCAGGACCTTCCCTGAGTAAACACAAAGACAGATTTCTCATATGCATGCCCAACAAGTGCACTCCAGCCCAAATGAGACATTAATTATGGGGTAAATTTGCCATAATTTGAGTTGATGTAAATACTTAATGTGAGGATGGACTTGCCCAGCAATATTTCATCCACATTCACGGCAGTAAATGCCTGAACCTGAAGCTTTGTGCTCCAAGGAGGGATGAACCCAGCTGCTGTTCAACATCTCTGTGTCTCCAAAAAAAAGAGCCATCAGTCTGTAAATGCTGGATGAAAGCAGCTGGCTTCATTTCATTATCTTATTACAATAACAGAGTTTTTACAGGCTGTTTTGCTGTGCTGATCCAGTATTTTTAATAACTTCTGTGAAATTAGTTGGTGAGACTTCAGCCTGCTGCCTACCAAAGTCTGTTCTTCCACATCAAACTGAGCATGGCTGCATTTGGTGTTAATTAGAGCTGCAGTCCAGAGGCACATCAGGGGCTGGCATTTATAAATTCATTTCAAAGACCTTATTTGTATATTTTTGCATAATATTCAGCATAACATACACATGACAATTTTAATCTGTGAAATCAGAACTCGCTGCAAATAAAACTCAGACCTTTCTGTGATATCAGAAAAGAATTGAGAGACATCTGATTAAGGTCATGTGGAGAATAACAACACGTAATTTAGCTCATGTGCTATGATTTTTTCCACCACAGAGGTAGAAATCCCTGCACAAGAAGATCAGATTCTTCTATTACATATCAGAATAGAATTAACAATCCTTGGCAAAAATCAGCTCTTCAGGCTCCAAGAGCAGCAAACAGAGCCTGACACCAAACCCACTGAATGTGGAGACCAAATGCAGAGCAGTTTTGAGACCATGACAGCAATAACCCCATCAGCCCTGCATCCCAGAGTGGGGGAGCTGCCCCAAGGAGCCCCAAGGATCTGCCCTGTGCAGGCAGGGGATGGGCACAGCCGGGTTTGCAGCTGAGCAGCCACCCCGACCCGGATGAATAACTGCAGAGGGAAGAGCTTTGGGCAGGGGAGGTTTCCCAGGTGAAGGGATTTTGCTGCTCCTAACCAGGGACAGGCATGAGAGGATTCAGTCCTGGAGCTCTTATTTGAAGCTGCAGTGGTGAAGGAGGATGAGGAGCCAGGGGCTCTGGCAGTTTGGTGCGATTTCACCACCAGAGCTGGCTCCTTCCTTTCCAGGAGCTGCTGCAAACCTGTTATTTGCTTTGGCTTTTCCTGAAGTTTCTGTCTCCTGGCGCTATAAAGTCCAAAGCTGGGTGCACCTCCCGCCGCCGCTGCTGCGAGCGCCGTGCTCAGGCCGGCGGAGTCTCCTCCCTGCAGCCCGCGCTGGCAGGCGGGGCTGGGCAGGGCCACGGCCAGACCTTGGGAGCACAGGGCCGCTGCTCCAAGTGTCTCCGTGCGGTGGCTGGACGGGGTTGTGCTGGCAGTGCTGACAAAGGGCGCCTGTAGTAATCTGAACACCTTCCCTGGGTTTTCTGTCTCCCTCAGGACCTGTGTATAATGTATATGTGTGTGTGTATATATATATAAAACATAAATACACCTGCCACACCCCTGGAAGTGTCCAAGACCAGGCTGGATGGGGTTTGGAGCAACCTGGGATACTGGAAGGTGTCTCTGCCCATGTCAGGGGGTGGAATGGGATGAGCTTGAAGGTCCCTTCCAACCTACACCACTCTGGGATTCCATATAGATTTATGTATATTTCACAGAACAGTATATATACACACATATGTATTTGATGTAGTTGTGCGTGTATATGCACACATATTTGATATAATAGTGTACTGTTGTGTTAAGGTAAAACAAATTAAGAGGGGGTTCAGCTTGGGGCAGATGTTTCTGGGAAGGATTTGAAACTTCCCTTAATGTTCCATTTGTGGAGGCTCGAGGCTAACAGGGAGCTGAGCAGCTCCCCAAAATCCTCAGGCAGCACATTCCAAGCTCTGCAGACCCAGGGGCACTGGCATCCCAATCTTGCTGAGGGAATTTGGGGAGCAGCATCATTTTCCATGACGGATAGAGGGAAGCAGGGGGGCCTGGCATGGGGGTGGAAGTAGATGAGCTTTAAGGTTCCTTCCAACCCCATCCATCCTGGGTTTCTGGGCTGATTCCATAGTGGGGTTTGTGGAGCTCCAGGCACAGCAGCATGAAGGGGTGTGAGCTGGGCCTCCAGAACCATCCTGAGAGATGTGATGGCTCTGCAGGCTCTGCCACAGTGTCAGTGACTACTTGGAGGATCTGGCTCCCTGCTGCACCAGGAGCACTTCCAGAGCATTGGGGGGCTTCATCTGAACAGGAACCTTGGGCACTGCTGCAAAACTAACAAAGTGAGAACTTAGGGCCTTCCCGAGGTGGTCTGTGGTAGAATCATGGAATCAGTGAGATTGGAAAAGCCCTCTGAGGTCATGGAATCCAAGCTTTAACCCAGCACCACTGTGCTGTTGGGTTTTAACAGCTGGGGAAACCGAGGCACAAAGCAGGGAGCAATGTCTGATCTGACGTTACAGAGCAGAGTTCCCTATGGAATTTGGGTCTCTCCAGACCCAACTTCGCCGTTCCTGATCCCCCCACTCCACTTTGGGTGCAGCAGCAGCCTATGTTTACAGCCCCCAGACCTCCGCTCATACATCACCTCCGAATCCACTGCCGAGAATTCCCAGCACTTCTGTGTAGGGGCTAAATATATCCAGCTAGCAGGGCTCGTGCCAAAAGCGAGTCACTAAATGCACTGAACTTTCTCTAATAAAATAGGGAACAGTCCCAATAAATTCTTGCTTTGCTTCTCAAGGTTGCCGTGGTCACGCTGCGGAGTTTGGGGGCTGCGGGGCGGCTGATCCGCAGGTGAGCGGTGCCATCTTGTGGCAGCGGCACAGAAAACACTGCGGGGATCTCTGCATCTCTCGCATCCCCGGTGGCCCCCGGCATCCCCGGTGGCCCCAAGCATCTCTGCGCATCCCCGTGCTCCCCAGCATCCCCATGCTCCCCGGTATCCCTGTGCTCCCAAATACCCCTGTGCTTCCCAGCATCCCTGTGCTCCCCAGCACCTCTGTGCTCCCCAGCGTCCCTGATGGCCCCCAGCATTCCTGTGCTCCCTAGCATCCCAACCTGCCTCCATGCTGAGCTGTCACAACAAATTAATGTGGTAATTTTGCACAGCTGGTTGGGATGTGGCTGCCCAGGAGAGCGAGGGCTTAATGCTTTCTGTGCCTAAATTTGGCCAGCAGCGTAAAAAAGGAGACACAAAATGAGTCTGTCTCATCTCCAGCCTCCCCTCGCTCATCCACCTCCCCTGAGCAGGCAGAACTTATGTCTGCCTCATGCAGCAGTGAGTTTGTTCAACTGCAAGTGTCCCCAGGCAGATGTTTCCACCACAGGAATGTCAGCTTGGCCTCAGGAATTATCTTTTGTGTGTATTCAAGCAGCCACGGCCTGTTCAAGTGATGCTGTCATGGGATTAAATGTGATTTAGGGCCAGTACTGGTGGTGTCAGAGGTTCTCCGGGCTGCAGCAAGAGGATTCACCAGAGGGTTTAGAAACTTGCACAGTTTCCCTCTCTGCTTCCCTTTCTCTGCTCACATTCCTGGCCTGGTGCTGTGTTTTCTCCTGCTCCTGTGGGGAGCAGGAGCTGGGCCAGGACTATGACTGTGGATCAAGGCAGGTGTGTTTTTTAGGGGGAAAAATGAGGGGGAAATCCCAGCTGTTCCCAGCAGAATTCCCAAGGGTGCGACCACCTTAATTTGCCTGGGGGGTGGGAAGGGGATGGGACACCTTGGGTGCCCCCACTTGTGTCAGGGCTTTGCTCACTGCTGACATGACTGTGGGTGAGCAGCAGTTTCCAGGGAGTCGTGCCCAGGCAGGAGCTATCCAGACATTCGCTGGGAGCCTGAGCAGTGGTCTGACACAATCCAGCAGTGCAAGTCGGTGGGAGCATCCGAACAGTGTGCCAGGGGGGTTTATTATTATTGTTGTTGTTATTATTATTATTTAAGGGTGTCTTTTCACCAGTTCCTCCCAGAGCATGTGTGCAGACAGACAGCAAACCAGCATATGTCAGTTTACCAAAAGCAGTTATTTTAATTCATGGCCCTTTCTTCAGCAGTCAGCAGGATGCCTTATTCATTTGCCAGCAGGAGGGTAAATCTATTTCAAAATGATTGAAATATTATGCACAGCTTGAATGAATGTTTAAAATAAATACAGTAGAAGAAACACGTTGTTTGTGAAATGAGAAGATAAATTAAGTTTAGTGCAGACACATTATTCCCAGGCCTGGCTGCCTGCCTAAAGCGAAATCCTTTAGGCCTTAATCCAGCAGGAATGGTCTGATTTGGTCTCCTGAAGGGTCAGGACTTTCTCCTTCAACCTTTGCAGGGTGTGGAGCAGGCTGTCGGCTCCCACGGTGTGTCCCAGTTTGTCCCAGTTTCTGGAAAGGCCTGGAGGCAGGACAGGCAGCCCAGGAGGGAGCAGGGGCCTGCAAGGCCAGAGCAGAGCTGCGCAAGCAAAGCCCTGTCAGGGGGGAGAACGTGACCTTTGTCTTCCAGTATCGGCCCTGTGGTTCCCTCCAGCCACTTCTGCTCAGCAAGATTAAATTTATTTTCATCCTCTTAACCGAACTTTCTTTTAATGGCAGCAGGAGTGACAGGCCCCAGAATAGCTCTGTCTGTCCTGAGTGGCCTGTCCCCGATAACCTCCTTCCCAGCCAGGCCTTTATCTGCCGGGTGACAAACAGCTCTCCTTGGACAGCCAGAGGAAATTCCACTCATTGCTCTGCTGCTGCGGGGCTCTGCCTCGGCTCTATCTCCTGCTGCTGCAGGGCTGGCAAGGCTTCCTGGGGTGGCAACCAGCGGGAGGCTCACTCCGGGATTCCCAGTCAGCTCCCAGTATGATCCCGCTCTATGGAAGACCAATAGGTCAGCCGTGGCCCTGTCAGCTTTGGTTCCATCCCCTCGAATTTCCTCTGGTCCTGGATCCCTTCCAGTAACACCAAGTAACACCAAAATAAGCAAAAGAACACAGTCACCCTTCCCCTGGTGCAGCCTCCTTGTGCTGCAGGTTCCAAGGCAGATGTGACTGTCAGGAGAGGGAAAACCAGGCAACCATCCCTGCAGGGGGATCAGGTATCTTCTCTTGGAGTTGTGGTAGCACTTCATACTTCTAGAAATGGAACAACACATGCTCATGCTGCAGAGACAGGGCAGAAGGTTCCATCGCTGGGTCAGGAAGAATGTTGAGGTTTAGGATTTTGAGGAGGATTTCCAAGGGCAGTACCCAGAAGTAAATTATTTAGGGACCCTCTAAGCTTTGGAGGGAGTGCACCACCTCTTGGACAGGCACTGCAGAGCATTTGATTTATTTTTCCCACTAGCACTAACATCCCAAACCAGTACTTAAAGTAGGAATCTTCCCTGGCTCCTCATTGCACAGCTGGGTTTGACCTTTCAGATGGATTTCCCTTGGACTTGCTATTTTGGTCCAGTGGCAACACTTTTTCTGCTTCTATTAAAGGCATCTTGGTGCATCTTTTCTCCCAGGGGAAGAGGTGTAGCTTGTAAGCCTTGAGCACTGACAGTGCCACTTTCTGGGGACATTACACCCAGGGAACTGAACAGGAAGCCTTGGGAGGAAATGCAGCAGCAGCTCTGGAAGGATAGAGCAGCCTTTTGGTTCAGACCAGTCTGGGACTCTGGACACATCATTTCACTTCCCTGCTCCCTCCAAGATTTCTGTGCATGGACACTGATTTCTTGATGTTTGTTTTGGGGGATCAAAACTGTCCTTCCAAGCTGATAATGTGAGGGGCACTAAGGTTGGAGAGGTTCAGGTGCTATGGTGATTGGGATTGTAAAATATTTTTTAAACTCTTGATTTGCAAGGTTGCAAAACCAGCCCAGTTAAAATATCAGGCAGTATCTGTGAGTTACCTCAAAGGTCTCACTCCTGCTTCTCTAGGCAGTTCTGGCCCTGGTGCAGCCACTTTTGGTAGCTCTGATGTGTGATGAAAGCAGAATTTTGAGTGCTGACCTTTCCATCCACAGGTGGAGAAGGGTGTGACTGGTGCACTGAGGAAAGATTGACACAGCTGAGAATTGACTTTTAAAGTGCTTTAGTGACATAATTGTTCATAACATTGTTATGTACAATGTCAGTGTTTATGTCCCATGTTACAAATGGCAAATCGGAGATACAGAGTAAAGTGATTTGTTCTGACCCAAGAGAGGAATTCACACTATACTGGGACTGAGCCTGGACACTCCTGGTTCCCAGAGTTTGATTTCCATACTCACACTATGCTCATTTGCAGCACAACTGTCTCTTGTCATCATCTGACCTGCTGAATTCTTTTAAAACCATTTAGTCCAGCAGCTTTTAACAGTATTTCCATTTTACCACAGCATTGAAAATTGATGAGCTGAGTTACATCACTGGGAAGAGTTCCCAAAATCTCTTTGGTCTGCCATTAAAACTCTCAGTAACAGAATGAATTGGGGAAAAAAATCCTGACCATGAAGAAGCAGAAATTCACTAAAAAAGTATTGAAGCTTCTTGTTGTATTTGAAGCTTCAATGTCGACTATCATCCCCAGAAAATGTTCAGCACTACACAGCTCCCACCCAGCAGGACTTGTTTCCTGTGGGGATGCATGTTTGGCTGTGGGGAGATGAACAGTTTGAAACTAAATCTGAAGCCAAATGTTGGTAGGAGGCTCCTGGGTTGTGTTTTTGTTTGAACAAGACCTTCATGCTTCAAAGGGGAAGATAATCTCTGTTTGCATTGGGGATTTTTTGGAAGGATACATCCAGAGCTGGGAATTTCCTCCCAGTGGAGTGCTTTCTGCCAGGTGTAAAGGAATCAATGTGTTCTCCATCTCCCCACTTTCCTGGAGAGTTGTCTTCAAATGTTTCCCTATTCCCCATCCAGGCAGCTCCCGGGGCAGTGAAGAGCTGCTGAAGGCTGGGACAGTTGGGAATAAGCTGCAAAATTCTTTGTGTCCCAGACTGGGTCTCTGCTTCTCCTTGGTTTTTCATTTTTTCATTTCCATTTGGCTCTTTTTTCCTGAAAGGAGTCAAAGGCTTTCAGAGGGAAAAAGTCACATTTTGGAGTTGGAGATGCAGCAGCTTGGTCCAAGCTCTGTCTTCTCTGTTTCCTAAGTGTGTCCCATCCCTTACTGCTCAGTCCTGCAGCTGTACCAGCCCCAAAGAAAGAGGGAAGGAATTGTTTCAGAACATTCAAAGGTGCTGAAGTTCCAGAGCCAGAGAGTCTGTTTTCATAGAGGACTTTGGCAACCAGAAATTTTAATGAGGTTTTGGCTCCTAAGTCCCTAAGGTTTCTTTAGCTTTGCCTATTGTCTCACTTTTTCATATTCTCCTTCCAGCAGCTGTGTATCTTTAACATCCTAAATTTTCTTTCCATCTTTTCAGGCTTTTTAACACCTTTGCATGCCCCTGAAAACTTCAGTGAGTTTGACATTCCAACATAGCAGCTTCATTAAATGTCCCATAGATATAAAAATATAAATTCTATGAAATATATATAGCGTAGTTAAATAGTGATCACTGGTATGCTGCTCCTCTTTGATTGGAGGCTTTTGAGAAAACAAATGCTGGGTTAGAGCAAACCCAAACCTGTGTTTCTGTTTTGTTTTACTGAGTTATTTATTAATCCTCTCAAGACTGAATTCTCTCTGAAAACTCAGTCCCATGAATACCTGGCACTACATTTTTGTGTCACTGGTTTCATTGACTTCAGACAAGACAAAGCCAGGATTGTCATAACCTTTCTTCTCTTTGGCTTTGGCTTCCTTCTCGTTGTAGAGACAGAAGGCACAGTGGGGAGTCTCCACGGCCACTGTCTTGCTGAAGTTCTGGAAGTCCACTCTGTATTTCCCTTCTTTGGTCTTGGACACAATGGGAGCGAAGCGGTACCCCCAGAGCACCTCCTCAGGGATGTAGGATGTCCTCACCTGGCAGGTGGCACTGGTGGCCTCCACAGTGCCATCCAAAAACACCACCAGCTCAAAGTCCTGCTGCAGGAGGGTTTCTGCTGCCATGTGGAAGAACGGGCTGTTCTTGTCTATGATGTGGTAAACGGTGAGTGGCGAGATGAAGAAGAGATTCTCGTTGCCAGCATCCACGACGAATTCGATGTTGACCTGGTCCAGGATGATGGTTTCCCCCTCGGGGGTGATGGTGGTCTTCAAGAGCTTCCCGTAGATGTGGCTCCCGATCAGCAGGCTCTTCCGGAGGTTGGCCACACGGATCAGGAGGCAGAGCTTCCCCCCACGCTTGCTGATGACGGCGTTCTTGCTGAACGTGATGGTCTTGGCCCGGTTTTTGGACCTGGAGATCTTGGCCAGGATGGCCCCACACATGAAGGAATTGATGATGACACCCAGGATTGACTGGAAGATGAGCAGGAAGATGGCAGTGGCACACTGCTCTGTGACACACCTGAATCCGTACCCGATGGTCACCTGGGTCTCCAGGGAGAAGAGGAAGGCTGAGGTGAGGCCATTGATGTTCTCCACGCAGGGGGTGTGGTTGATGGAGGGATTGAACTCGGGCAGGTCTTTGTGGATGTAGGCCACGACGTACCAGAGCAGCCCAAACAGGAACCAGCTGCCCAGGAAGGCCGAGATGAAGATGGTCATCTTGTACCTCCACCTGAGATCCAGGATGGTTGTCCATATGTCGACCAGGAATACAAACCTGGACTGTTCCACATTGCCAAACTCGATGTTGCACCTCCCATCCTTGGAGACAAGCCTAGCCCGGCGCCGGCTGCGCTCACGGAGGTGGCTGGTGAAGCGTTCCCGGAGGTAGCTGAACATCCCTGCTGCTGACAGGGCTCTGCAGAGTGAGAAACAACGACCAGTGTAGTTTAAGCTGTGCCTGCAGGCCAGGGGGGAACTCTGACAGAGGCTCAAGACACTTGTTTAGGACAAAGTTATACAATTTACACATTTTCCCACAGTTGGTGGGGAAGAGTTCCAGTAAGCTGGTGAGGAAACTCAGAGTTCCTTGCCTAAGGAGCATTCCAGAAAAAAAACCGAATCATTTTGGCTTGCTCTATAAACTCCAAGTCAGTCAAGTGTTAATATTGTCCTGTGCTCAGTTGTGTAAGTGAAGCTTGGAGGAGCAGTAACCTCATTGTGGGCATGTGTGGAGAAAACTGCTGGGTTTAGACACCTTTCTGCCATTTAGGAGATTAATCCTGGCCTGTTGATGCAGTGTATCTTCACATTAAGAGACCCTGGATGAAATGTGCATAGAAAATGTAGGGACAAATGGGAGCAGATGCAGAAGACATAATTAAGCCAGATATGCAGTTATTTTTAGCGTGGTTAGAGATGGGGTTTGGAGGTGCAAAATTCAGACCCTGGAATCACACCAGCATCTTAAATAAGATTATTAGGTGAGAAAAAAAGAAAATATTAAACTTCAGCAGGAGAATTTGAGTGTTTTCTCACCACAAAGGTGATGCTAAGACTAAAAATGGATTTCTGAACCTGATCCTTTAAAGGAAAGTGTAGCTCTGTGTCCATCTTATTTTGTCCTTTATGACTGGCCACATTAACAAGAAGCCCAGGGAATAAGAGTCATTGATGGAGAAAATGCTACAGATGTGTTCAGACTGGAATTTGGATCAACCTACATTTGAAAAATTCCCAGTCTTGGAGTTACTCAGACACACAGGTGTGGGGAGAGGCTGGTGCACTGTAGAGTCAGATACTGCCTGGGATGTTCATGGACCATTGTAGGGCCTGATTTTCACCCAAAACTTAGGAGTGTTCTTAGAAATAATTAATTTATGAGTTTATCACCCTTCAAGTATAAAATGTGTTTAGTTGCCAGAGAGGATGTTGGATTAGTGCACAATGAGTCTGCCCTTGATCCATGTGTGTCTCTTTATTTAGCTTTCGTTGAACAAAATCCTTTTGGAGTGGCTGAATGAGCTGTGAGCCGTGATCATGTGTCCTGGGGCAAAATGCTGCAGCTTCCAAACAAAGTGAGAACATGAGAGGAAAATATTCCCAGTGCTGACTCACATAGGGGTGTTCTGAGCCTGCTGGGTCTCTGAGGAGAATGCCAGAGTGAGGGTTTGGGGTTCCTGCAGCTGCCGCGGGGGAGGATGCTTCCTTTGGGAAAACCTGTGTGTGCACCTTGAATCAGGAGATGTTGAGGGCTTTGTGTTTCTCTTGTTGCTTTACCTCTCCAATAGGAAGGGACAGTAAAACAAGCCTTAGGGATAACTTTTTTAAAGCAAGCTAAAGATGTTACACCTGTTATCTCAAACCCTGCCTCCTATCACCAGCCCCTTCATTTTGGTCAGCAGCAAAATACTTGGGCTCAGATTGGTGGCAAGTGGACTGCCAAATTTTGCTTGATTTCATGTACTTAAGTATTTGTGGCAAGAGCTGTTTACCTCTCCTAAGCTCTAATTTCATATATCTAAAATGAAGATGATCCCGAGTGATCTGTTAGACACTGATGGGAGTTCAGTAGGAAATTTGTCTCATTTAACTGTAGCCACTTAAACACTGGAGAAGTGTCTGTGCCAGTTGTACAGCTGACACAGGAAAGGACCAAGTGCCCTCTCTGAGGGTCCCCTTGCCACCACAACATTTTTATGAAGTCAAGAACTGCTGACTTACAGTGTCCTTTTACCCAGCAATATTGACTTAGAGAAGCTGTCTGTCTCAGCTGGCTAAACCAGAAATCCTCCCATCAGACCAGTTACAGGCGTGAGAAAACACCTTCGCATGTGTCACTCAGAAGCAAAGAGAAAATATTAAATTATCAAGGATGGTGTCTAAGTACAAATTAATTGCATTTTGTAAAGCCAGAAGTAATTCTATTATTTAATGTCCTTGTTAGTATCAGCAGCCCTAAGAGTAAGCTTATTTCTATGTCTCTTACAGCTGCCTTCTTTCTGCACTTGGACCAAATCATCTTCCTCCTCTGCTCAATAAAAGAAAGAAATGAAGGTCACTTTGTAATGTACCTTTTCTCTCTTTTGCTCTTGGATTTATTGGTTGCAAATAACCAGAGCAGGAGCTGACAGAGGTTAAACTTTAGCTTGTATTCGAGGAAAGGGGAATGAGGTCACACTTTCCTGAAGAATTCTTAAGTTTTATTTTCCTGATGCACTTTTAATACGTCTGTGTTAATGCATAGTTTGAGCAGAAATAAAATATTCCTGTGTAACATGTTATTTCAATAAATTTTCCAGGGTTTAGACTGACTGTGCAAAACCACTCAACTTCAGCTGGCCCTCGTATTCATTTTCTCCTTTTCTGCACGAATGTGAACATTGGCTTTGCCAGGATGGCAGGGTGAAATTTTGGGATGCTTCACCTTGTCCATCGTGACACTCCTTAGGCATAGAGGGGCTCCTAACCTCAGGGTGTGAAGAGGAGAAATCTGCAGGAATTCTGGTTTCTAGGCTGCCCATGTCCTCACACCAGGAGTCATGATAAATTACTATCACAGTTCTGATCCAGCCTCCACCAGAAACCTTCCAGAATCTGAGTGAGGATCTGGACATGCAATTGAGCAGATACCAGCCACAGAAGATCTGAGAACAAGGTGAACAGCCTGGATCCTTGAAAACAGGTCCGCAGCTCCACCATTCTTCTCCTGAGTCTGTAAATCATCCATGGCCCCTTCTGAGGCTCCTTTAAAAAGCCCTGCTTAAGCTACTCCTGAGCAGATCAAACAGGCAGAAGAATTACACCTCTCTTCAGGAAGGATGACAAAGGAATTCTCCTTTCAATAAATCTCTTGCCCCCACACACAGCTGAAATATGTTGATTCGCTTCAGCAGGAGAAAATTTCCCTCCTGGATAAGCACACTCTGAGTATATCACTGACTGTCTGGAGCTTATATAAAGCAAGTTATAAAATACAGCAATTAAAGGCCTTTTAATTCAAATCAGCAAACGTGCCCAACTACATCCTAGCTAATGTTTACCAGGATGTGTTTCCTGTTGGGCCCAAATAAACAGGGCACTGCTGTCTGTCTGGAGTGTGGAATTCTGTGGTGTGGGACTTGGGGAAGGTGCTGCTGTCTCCAGGCACGAAGTGTTTATAGAGGGTGCACTGGCCCTGTTCCTACACAGGGGGACATTCCCCGATAAAAACTCCATGAATAAACATGATCTGTCAATGGTAGCTGTGAAAACTTCCCTGGCCCGGTCTTGTATTTCCCAGTGATCACCAAAGGAAGCAGAAACTTTCATGTTTCCATTCTCAGCTTCCCAAGTACTCCAGCAGTGCCTCCATCCCAAATATCTGGGAGCCATTACCTGTATTTCTGACTGTTCTCTGCAGCCCTGCAAGTGGGTGACACTAATCCTTGCAGTTCCTGAGCAGCTGGAGTTCCTCTGCTCCCTCAGGAATGTTACTGAGTTCTTCTCTTTGCTCTTATTTCCTTTCAACTGCTTTGTTTTGAACAATTTTGGATGTGGGGGATAATGACATTTAATTGTTCCTTGGGTAAGTTTTAGTTCAGGAAAATGGCTTTAATCCCAGCCACGTGCAGCCCTTGAAGAGATCAGAGGGGGAAGGAAGGGGAAGGTGTTGAATGTTTGATGGGAGCTTTACAAGAACAAGATTCCTTCTCCTGCTCTTTCCCTGAAGTTCCGTTCTCTCCCTGGCAGCAGTGGGTGTGGAAGCCAAGCTGGCAGAATGGGATCATTAGGGGGAGACAGAGCAGCTCCTTGAGCCCGCAGCCTGCGGTAGAAATGCATCTTTGTTAGGGATTCAGAGGAAGTTCTAAGCGCCTTAGGTAGAAGAAAGGGGATACAGAGTTAAAGGATTATTTTTTTCAGTCCTGTTCAGTTCTTTGCAAAACTCAGATCTTCTTTCAGTCCTTTCTGTGTCTTTCCTTTTGTTGAACTTTCTCTGAACAAAGTATGTGAAATATCCAATTCCTTAATGCCTTATCAAATCCTTTTTTATTAGAATAGCAAACTCTAACACTTAGTCTCATGGTGTATTATCTGCTGGCTACTTTGCTACTGAGCCCTTTGGGGAGTAGAGCTTGTTTGCCCTTTGCCAGCTGCCCTGGGCAGAGCAGGAATGGGCCTGTTGGGGTGGGATAGCAGTTGCACCATTCTGTCTTGTTGCTTATATCAAAATCAGAATCAAGGACTGCCACAGAGAGCTCAATCAATTGAAGTGGAGGAAAATATAAGGTCCCTAAAGGAGCCAGTTGGCCTTGGTGTCTGTCTGGAAAGAACCTAATTTGAACAATCCTCTGAGCATCCTCCTGAGGGACACATCTGCCAAGGGACCAGACCTGCTGGCACTGGCAAGGTTCTTTCTTTGCCCTGCCAATGCCACCATGGAATATTTATCCCTGGCAGCAGCTTGGAGTGCTGAGCACTGTGGCTGTGCCTCCAGAGTGTTGCCTGAAATGCCAGTTCCATGTGGGAAATGTGATCCTTCCATCCGGCTCAGTGCTAAGCTGGAGTCTTGTCACAGCTCCAGCCCAAGTGACTGCATTTGCCTAAAGTCCAAGTGGAATTTCAAGTGGATAACCCAAAGGATCTTATCCCCTGCCTTGCCTTCTTTCTTGCTAAACAGAATTACAGTGAGGTGCCCAAGCTGCCCTTTCCCATGCAGGAGAGGCAGAGGGATACCTGCCTGCCTGCCTGCCTGCCTAGGGGCTGGGCATCGGTCCATAATATCCACTGGGAAAATGGAATATCCTTGGAAGGGGTGTCTCTCACCCCAGATTTCTGTGGGAGCACCTAGCTCTGTGTGAGCACCCAATGAAGAAATCCCTGAAGTGCCAAACTGTCCCCCTTAGCTGGGGGGAAGGAGGGAGGTTCAATCCTCCTGTCTCAGACCTGGATGAAGTATGACTGGCCCAGCCCACCCCAGCAGTGACATGACCAGGACATGCACTATCCCCTCCCTTCCCTCCCTCATGTCCTGACTGTCAGGAACAGGATCACGCCAGCTCTGACATCTACTGGATGTAGGCAGTCTACAGGAGCAGTTGGTTGCTCAAGGGACTCAGTCACTCAGAAGTGCTGCCCTGCCCTGCCAGGAGGGTTCTGCCCCTCTGCCTTAAATGAGATCTTCTCACTGTGCTTCATTCCTTTTTTGTAGGGTTTGGCACCTGATGAGCAGCTCCAGTGTGGCTCAAGTGCCCCTTGGAGCCATCTTTCAATCATATTTCTGTGATAACAAACAGTCACTAATTCCACCCAGGAATGTTGTGTGCTGTACATGGTTTGAGAGGAGGGGCTGCAGTTTCCCCCACAAAGCTGAAGGGAAGAAATAATTCCCTCGTGGGAATGCAGGCCAGTGAATAAATGAAAGAACAGGCACTGCAGCACTGGGGACTCAAGCAAATTTTGTTTTTGGAAGCTTAGGAGTGCTTGGGGTCCTCAAAAGTTAAAGTATTTACCTCAGACATATAAATAAAGGATTTACAGCAATAAAGACATTACTGTCATTGTTAGCAATTAATAATACTGTAATTAATGCTGCACAGAAATTAATCCAGAGCTGCATTTGCTGGGGGAGAGTTTAAAGGCTTTAGCTGACTGAGAGCGAAGGACACATCCCATACGTAAACACTGGAAGGGTTTGGTAGAGGAACAGAAGCAGCATTTCCTTCTGTCCTGGCCCACGGTCCCTCCGGGAATGTGGCACTTGGAAACACCTCTGGCTGCACAAAACCATCTGCCAGCATTCAGCAACAATCCCTTCACAGGCACCAAAGAAAACATCATTGTTTGATATTTTTGCAGTGCCAGGGTAATTCCACATCTGGACTGAACCTCCCACTGCACCTTCTGCTGGGACAGAGAATTCCCAGCACCCAGCTCAGGGTGCAGCCACGCTGGGGTGTTGCCTCTGGAGACAGAGAACTGGGAGCTGAGCTGTCTTTCCAGCAGGACTTCAAAACAGAATTAATTTCTATTTTCAGACAAATAGGTTTCCACTGAAAATATTCAGGTTTTAGTAGGAAATAGCCGTCTGGGAAAAATGATTTCTCAAGAAAATTATGTCTTCTGGGATTTTTCATTTGGCCAAAAACATCCCCCNTTGTATTAGAGTTGTTTGTGACATGTTGTGGTTGCATGAGGAAAAAAAATAGGGATTTAACTCAACACCAGAGTTTGTACTAGATTTGTGTTCTACTTTAAGAGAATTGATTTTGATGGGCTGAGAAGTCTTGAACATTAAGCTTTTTGCTTTTAGCTGAAATTTTTCATGGAAAAAGGCAGGTTTTGTGTAGTTACTTCTGCTCTGTGTTGCCAGACAAAGACACTGCCCTGTGAATGTGTGAGAAGGGCAGATGGAAATGAGTTCTCACCTGGATGTGTGGGATTGATCTGAATGCAATGAACCCTCAGCAGCAAGGGCTGGAAGGCAAATGCTGCATAAACACCCCCGAAAAGCCACAGGGAAAATGGGCAGAGTCATGTGAGCCAGTTGTGCACATTCCCCATTTTGGTGTTCTTTGCTGAGGCATTTTAAGGGGTTGAATCATTAACTCCCAATCTGTTTCTCCAGGCTGGCAATGTCAAGTGTCAGTCACCAGTTGCTGCAGGAGCCCAAAGGCAGTTGGTTCTGGGCTTGGGGACACAGTAGTGGACAGACTTTGCCAAGGCAAAGCCACCTGTGAGCACCTCCAAGTCTAACCCTGCTGTGCTGTCAGGGCACCCCAGCACCCGGCACTGCTCTGTCAGATAAAAGCCTCTCTTCCTGTACAGGCTTTCTTTCCAAAGGGAATTAAGGCTGCTATTCCTGTGGTGCTGCCCCAGACAGGCCCATCTCTGAGGTGGGGGCAGAGAACTCAGCACTGGTGAGCTCAGTGGGTTGGGAAGAGGTTCTCCTCACTCAGTACACAGGAGGGGCATTGCAGCTGCTCTCCCTGGGCTCTGCACAAGGACAAAACCAAGACAGCAAATGTTGCTGTGACATCAAGTAGTTCAGAGAGTAGCCAATTCCAGCTCTGGAGCACAGACATGGTAAAGGGGCACTCAGAATACACCCAAGAGCCTGTCTGGTCCTGCCATGGCCAAACTGCATCCTTGGGGCAGGATTTGATGTACTCTTGGAATACTCCGTTTGTGAGCCTGAGGAAGAGGAGGCAAAGGCAAATAAACCCCTCCTCTGTGTGGGACTGCAGCAGGAGGAGCTGCTCTGTGTTTTTAGGATACAGACTCCAAAAGATGCTGGTATCTCTGGTGCGAATCCCACCCTGGGGATCTGCTGCCATTTCTCCCCTGCTTACAGCACCAGAGAAAACCCCAGTCAGCCAGAATAGTTTATGAAATGTGAAGAGCACTGTCCTCATCTTAGGCTGTAATTCCAGCAGCCCAGCCTTTGGTGCTTATCAAGGTGACTTTGGTTTCTAAACTGGCCAAACTCCCCCTGTGCTGTGCTGGTTTGGTGCCAGTAACCCGACCAGAGCAGAGAGATCTGTCACACTGGTGACTCAAACTCTGCTTTGCCGTGTTTCCATTGGGAATGCCAGTTCCTGAGCACTTCCCAGGCAGCAGGATTGGGAGAGGAAAGACTTGGAGAGGTACAGTATGATGTGATAGGTGGTAGCTGCACTCCCCCACCCCCCTGGGATGGCACATGTGAGGATTCACTGGCCTGGAAACAGCAGTTGTTGAGCTGGGGCCCTGACTCTGTGGGCTCAGATGTTTCCATCACTCTCTAACTCCTGGTCCCTGTCTGCAAAGGAAATAAGAATCATTTCTCTACCTTACATGCAACTGTGAGGCTATTTTAAGGCTGAGGCTGTGGTTTCATCAGGTGTTATTTTACTGCACAGCACCCACTGCCCTGCCTTGTTAGAGTCCTTCAATTGTTTCAGTAGTAACTGCAGTGATCCCTGGGCACAGCTGTCAGGGACTTTGAGATCTTACAGGAGCACTGGTGTGCTATAAATAGAATTTATTGCTATTTGTTTCACACAGAAGGCAATTCTTTCACACTTTATCCCTTTCTTCAGGTAAACACAGAACAAAGTGAGGACGGCTTTCTCTCAAGATCAAAGTGTGTGTGGAGCTCTTCCCTTGGATCATTTACATCACTGAACTGTATGTGAAGCATTTTCCAGCTCTACCTGTCTCACTTGCCAAGGATTAAAGGCTGCACTGCAGCCTGAGTTCTGTGCTGCTCATTACTTAGCACCTCTCATCCCCTTCGTTAAATAACTCTCATAGTAAATCCCACAAATACAGAATGCTTTTCTACTCTTAGTTCTTCTGCTACTGTTTTGTCTGTTGCTGGCTCTGCTCTTGCTTGGATTTGGCTTTGCTTTTCGATCAAGTTGTCCTTGTTCCCTGAATTTCTGTAGGTAGGATGATAGTTTCTCTTAGACAGGAACGTTAACAGACCCTTTGCTTCATGATCATGTGCTGGGTTCCTCTGAATGTGTCCTGCCTCTCACTTAGGAGTTTCTCAGCAGATGTGTTGAAAGGAACATCATTCCAGACTTGCTCTCCATTAATAGACATTTTGGACTTGAGCTTTTGACTTGCTTTTTACCTGAGAAACATAAAGATCCTCCCTAATATTGATAGTCAGGTGGGTTACAGTGGCACCACAGGGAATGGGAGCACCTGGGGAGAGAATGTAACCTCTTAATTCTCACTGTACATCCAGAAAGCAAAGAAACCTCTGGTGACCCCACAAAATTGTGCAGAAGGGAAAGGGTTGATTGCATTCCTGAATGGATGCACTTTTCCTTTGGATAATACAGGTTTTCTGCCCTAGGAATTCCTTTAAGTGTCTGCCCATGTGACGAGCTGAGCTGACACTGAAGAACATCAGCCACTACCTGTTGATTTTCCCTGCTCCCCCTTTCTCCCTGGCCCTGCTCTGTGAGGTGCAGCAGCTCTCTGGCAGAGTGATGCCCCCCTTGAATCAGTCCAGGCTGCACAATCACAGATCAGACACCAGTGGCTGGGAAGATTCCTGTCCATCACAAGGGCTCCAGACTGGGACTGATGGGGTTTGTCCTGCCCTTGGTTCCTGATGCCTGATTCACACAATTTTCAACAACATCTTGTCTCATTCCAGTCTCAACAATTTCCATCTCTCAGCTCTCCCTGGCTGCCACCCCAAGGTGTGGATAACAGCCCTAATTCCAGGGCTGCACAGCACAGCCTGCAGCCCCTGCCATGGCCTTCAGACTCATCTTGACAACTCAAGAGAAACTGTAGAAACCTGACTTCAGAAGTTCCCAGCTGAACTCAGAGCTGGTAAAGGTATTTTGTGCTCTTTCCTACAGGGTCTGATGAAGCAGATTTTGTCCATCTGAATTAGAGTCTACTTGTTCCCAGCAGATTCGTTAAAATGTTCCTGGAATTTATTACAATTTAATGCCATGAAAGCTAAACAAATTTCAGGAATAATTTTGAGGATCAGATCTCAGCAGGCAGCTGTTTGCCTAATGTCCTACTTTTTTACACATCTCCTGCAGAAAGAAAATAGCTTTTAGTTACATGGGAACCTGATTATTCCCTGAAATACTGGCACTGAAAATTGCCCCTTTTCAGGCCATTCCCTACTGTCAGGGGCATGCTCAGTGCCCTTGGAAGGTGCTGGGGAGCAGGAGCTGCAGATCTAAAGGCAGGAACACTCTGCTTTGCCTGGGATATGCAATATTTCACCAGCAGGGCTTTTTCTATCCCAATCCTCCAGTTATCGTTGTGCTCGTAATTATTTCTACGAGTGTAATTGACTCGCAAGACATTCTTGGCTTGCAGAGTGCACGGAGTGAATTATTGACCCGTCACATGGGTCATTGATGTGAGGAGACGTCGGAACAAACTGGGTGCAAGGCAGCTACTTTGCATTCCTAATAGCAAATGCAAGCCATTAATAACTGTGCTGCCTGCTGCACTCGGAGCCTGCACAATTTGGCTTTGACATGCATATGGCTGAGTTCACCCTCAGTGTAATTTGAAATTCATTGGGCACGGACTTCATCTCCTTCTGCTGCTTGAAAATCTCTCCTGTGCCGAGATGTGCTATGCTAATTCCAGAGTTTATGGCTGACTTGAGATGTTACATTTGAAAAATCAAATCCAATTAAATCAACTTATTACCAAGGTCAGAGACCAGCATTCAGTGCATTCATTCCTTGCTATTTCACAGCAAGGAGTAAACTTAGGGAGCAGATTCTGTCTCAACTGAAAACCACACTCATCTTTCCTAATCAAATGGCTTTTGGCTGCAAGACCTAGGAAGTACAGTCAAGTGATAAAGCATTTCCCAGAGTCCAAATAGCTGAGCTGAATTCCCAAGTTTCCACCTTTTTTGTGTGTACTGTAGGACAAATATTCTCCTCTTTGTGCCTGTTTTCCCATCTGCTCATAAGATGGAAGAGGAACAAGGGGGTTGGGTGGATAAAATCAATGACTGCAAAGTTTTGAGACCTCTTGAGTGTGGAGCTGTGGACTGGCAACAGCATCAGCTTGCTATAGTCAGAGTTGGAATGGAGCACAGATTTTCAGAGAACCTCAATAAGAGATGACCCCTTGCTATATTGGCAGGCCCCTGTTTATTATCTGTGAAGGGAAAAACATTCTATGTGTATAATATCTCAGTATTCTCAGCAAGGAGTGAAACAGAGGGAACATACAATGGCTTTTGAAGGGGGACAAATATAAAGCTGATTTGCAGATCCTTTTGCAAATGAAACTCTTAAGTTCAGATTTCTGATGAGCTCCCACACTGTGTAAGGCTTTGTATTTAAATTATGCCAAGTGCCCAGTGGCTCTTTCTGCCTCTTATTGTTCAGCACCTAATGCAGTTCCTTCAGGAGGTCCGTGTGTTCCAGAACCAGACAGAAAAGTGAGAGGGATGTTGACCTCTTGGACTCCCTTTAAGTATATCCCACTGTTTCATTTCCAGGGGAGAACAGCTTGACCTGCCCAGGCATCTCACATCCTTCCCATTCGTTTAGGAACTTAAATCTTGATGGGGTTTTCTACAGTGGTGATTCAGTCCACCAACCTGAGGGAACTTGTTTAAGTGGTTCAGGTGCCTCAGAATTCCTCTCAGTTCTCAGAAAATGGCATCTCAAAGTGAAGTGCTTCACACTTCCCTGGATCATCAGCTACAATAGCAGTCCTAGATACCAAGATTCCTATTTTAAGTCTGCTTCTGTTAAGTGCCTAAGTTGAACCTGGCACTAAATTACTTCCAAAAGTGAAACTGTGACCTCAGCCATTAATGAGCTTTTAAAAATCTTGTATCAGTTGTGCCACTTCATGTAGGATTCAATTATGCAACAAACCTCAGGATGTTATTTGAGCTTTCCAGAGTCCTACTAAAGTGGTGTAAAAACCCATGAAGGATTTACTCTCACCTCACTTTACCCCTTCAAATGTTTGAAGAGCCCAGGCAGCTCATTTAAGAGAGGCACCAGAGCTGCAGTTTATATTTGAGAGCTGAAGGAGCTGTTCTTCAGAACGTCTCCTCTCACCCTGGGTGACAAGATTAGACACAGCCCCCAAATTTAAATGAAAAAGGGAAGTGAGCTGGACTCCTCTCAATTGTAACAAAAAGCCACACACAGCATGGGCATTCAGGTAGCAGCAGCTCTGCCCTGTGAGGCATGTCACTTGTATAACTGCTGGTTTCTCCCTTTGGGATGGGCATTCCAAGGGCTTCAAGCACTATCTGGCTGCTTGTTACCCGTTCTGGGTTCCTCTGAGCACATTTCTGCCCACAGTACAGCTACTGTTGTGGTAGGGAGAGGTTATTAAAGCCTGAGCCAAGTTAAATTCCCTTGCCTTTCTCATGGAATGTTGCAGAGGAAGCAGGTTCCCATCTCCCAGCCCTGCATGGTGAAAGCAAGAAGGGAACAGACCCTTACCTGAGTGAGGCTCAGCAGGGAAAGTGTGCCCTCATCGGCCCACGCTGTTCCCAGCTCCTGCTCTGGGGACAGGACTCCTGAAGATCTCTGGGGGCACTCAGAGCACTGGAATTGAGCTCTAAAGCTCCTTTTCTCTGTGGGCAGGCTGAGCTGCAGTCCAGGCAGGGTGCGTGGTGCTGGTGCAGCTTTGGGATTGCATGCCCAGGGAACACACAGCAGGCACTCCAGGGACAGCCTGGCTGGGAACGGCCCTCATTCCTGCTGTAATTCAGAGATTTAGGGATGTGCCTTGGTCACAGGGGGCTGGGGTGAGCTGCTGAACCCAGAACAGCCCTCTGGAGCTCTGAACATGTCCTGAGAAGTACCTTTCCCACCACTACCCCTGCAAGATGCCCCCAGTCCCCCAGGATGTGCTGCTCACCAGTACTGGGGTGGGTCCACGGGACTTCTGCCAGAGACGTGAATTCCCAGAGCTGCACTCTTACATTTCTCCTGGAACAGTCAAGGACAAACAACCAATCTGGATGGAGCTGGAATCCAGCAAGAATCCCACGGCAAAGAAATAAGGCATGAGAGCCTCTTTCCCCAACCTGTCTGCCCACCTCCCACCACCATCTCCTTCACACCCAAGCACAAATCCATGATTAAGGCTTAGTGCCCTTTGCCCTCATCCTTCCCCACTCCACACAACGGTCCCACTAAGCAGGGCTGCGTTTCCAAGTCTCCACACACTCTCCCCTCGCTGTCTCTTTGCCAGCCTTGGTTCTGTCTGGAATTAAGGACCTCCTGCAGGAGCTGCAGCAGACGCCAAGCAGTAAAAGGCACAAAGAGCCATGGACAATTGATTTAAGTACTCAAAGAGCCCATCCCTGGAGTTCTATGCCCTATGCATCCACCTCCAGCATCCAGCTCATCACTCATGTGTTCTGTGCCGCCTTGCCCAGCTCCCCTGGACTCTGCTGGGCAAAGCCTGGTGAGATCCAGCAGCAGCAGCTGCAATCAGGGATCCAGAGCCAAAGGCTCTTCCCCTGTCTCAGGAACACTGCCTTGTGCATGGAGAACACTTGGTAACTGTGAGAAGCTCTTACACTGCACTTCTTTGGGCTTTGGGGACAGAGTTTAACACAAGAGTGGCAGCTCTCAGATAAGCACCTATGGGAAAAGGCTGTGCTATAGGAAATACAGGCCGAGTACAAATGGCCATGTGTTCCTTCATAACCATTCAAACCATTGCCTGGTTATTTTTGTAATTCTATAATGGAAATTTCCCCCTTCTTGCTCACTGAAGTTGCATGATGCAGAAAATTGGTTTGTTTAAGCAAGAGCTCTTATGGTGTCTTTCATCAAATGTTCTCCGAGAACATTACTAATAATTCATTAAAGCAGCACTGTCAGCTGGAACACTTTTAATTACCATTTTCTGACAAGTCAACCCTTAAGTGGTATGCCCTGATTTTTAAATTTATTACTAACACATATGCAGATTTTTCTTTTTCCCTGCTGATGTTTACAAAGGTTGAGAAAAGCAATTGACTGTGACATTAAGGATGTGAACCATGCATTACATGTTGTCATGCTCAAAATGGAAGAGAATTTAAGGGTGGTTACTTTTTTTAACTTTAGAAGTTTTAAGATCGTGGTTCCTGGAGCTCTGAGCATCTCCTGCAGCTGAGCTGGGGGAACTCCTGCTCCGAGTAGTTGGTTCTAGGGAACTGAAACACCTCGCAGTGCAGGTAGGACTGTGAAACCCTGAGCTGATACTTGTTAACTGTCCACTTACACACACTTAATTAGCCCTGCAGTTACTCTGAAGTTATTTAAGTCACTCTGAAGCCCAGGTGGCAGCTGCTAACGCAGGGTTAAACAGCAGTTTTGGCAGTTCCCACACAAATCTAACCTGCTCTGAGCTTGTATCAGCTTATCCCACCCCAGTTTGCACGGAGCTGAGGTTTAAGGCCCTTCCAGCCCCGTGTCACTGTCAGAAATCCACTCAGCATTCCCAGAGAGGAGCAATGGCTGAATTGCCACTGTCTGCATTTGGAGTTTGAGGTGACTCCAGCAGATGCAGAGATTTTCTTTGGCAGTGTTCTCTTCAGTAGCTGTTTAGTGGGAGCAGAAATGGAGGCAGAGAACAGGCAAAGGGCTGCCCAAGGAGAGGTGAGCCAGTGACAAGGCAGACTAGAATCCACACATGTTATTCCACAAAAGAAAAGGATTTTTTTTTGTTCCCTTGCTGTAGTCCTGACATGGCAAATTTGTGCAAGGAGACAGAAGGGACAGTCTACAGGGAAATATGGTGGCGAAACAGAACAGAGTCCCTTACCTTGTGTCTTACCCAGTGCAGGTGCCTGCAGAAGGGAGGTGGGAGAGGAGCTGCCCGTGTCCCCCAGACCAAGAACTTCCACAGAACTTGAGTCCAGCAGCTCCTGCATTGAAGGAAGAGAGCCCAAGGCCCTCCTTGGCTTTTATGTGTGGCTGTGGCAGCTCAGACTGGCTGCCAGCTCATCTGTATGCAATGGCTCATTAATGCTGGGCCTCGTCTGTACCATGCCTGTGGAAGAGAGGGGAATGGGCTACAGGACGGATGGAAGGTCAGCAGAAGAGCTGGGCTGCAGAGTGAAAAAGCAATGCAGCGTTACCTGGAGGAGCTGCTGTCACCAACATCTGAGCCTCGTGTCCCATCCCACCAGCACAGGCACAGAACAAGTGCTTGGCCACCTGTGAGCATCAAGCCTTTCCTTTCCATGGGGAGATGGTTTGGGCAAGGACCAGGTGCCTCTTGATGCCCGCCATGTGCTGCAGAACCCTCTGCAGCCTGATTTAATGGGGCTGTGCTCCGTTAGCTGCGTGTATCCTTGCCCAAACTCCTGGTCTGACTTACCCCCCAGATCTGAGCTGAACCCCTGAGTCCATCTGAGCCCCTTGCAGAGGGGGGACTGCAGGAGTGACCCATTGCTGTGTGGCTGCGGGAATGATCCCACTGCTGTGTGGCTGCAGGAGGGTCACTGGGGCTGCAGGAATGACCTCACTGGGGCTGAAGGAATGAACTCACTGGGGCTGCTGTCTCTTTCTCTGCACTGTTGTTACCTTGGAGCTTAAGAAATGTTCATCTTTTGTAATTCTCAATCCTCTGCAACCTGAGGGACCAAGTGACCAAGGCCTGGGATAGTTCCACTCAGCTGCAGGCACACAGAAAGGAGGTGTCTGATAAAGCCATTTCTGGTTCCCCTCATGCTCAGGATGCATTTCCTCTCCTCCCTCTCAGATAGGTGTCCAAGGCTGCACTGCTTTGTAGAGGTGCCCATCTGTCTCCAGCAGCAGAGAGAGGGCATGGATGGCTGGGGCAGGTTGTTTCCCTGAGTTTTGGAGGCCCTGCTGTAAATAAGTAAGTTCTTCCCTCAAGAACCCCCAGCCTGAAAAGCTGTTCTTCCCTTGGGGATAGAGCAACAAGCACCCGGTGTCTCTGGCCACCATGAGGGACAGCTGGAGATGGGATCCTCCAAGGCTTGAGGAACTTTGGAACACAATTTGTATGTTCAAACAAAGTTCTTTAATACTTGGGCAGAGCCAGATCTGCTCAGAGTTGAACCAGAGGAGCTCAGGGAGGCAGCATTTGCCACACAGCACTCCAAGGACAAAAGCACTGGAACAAGGAATTAACTCCATTATTAGACACCCCTTTGTTTTAATAGCTCCATCATTAATAACAAATTTGATCACACTCAGGCAGCCCTTTTCATCTGCAGAGCATGTCAATCCATCTGTTACACCTTCTGACATTCCTGGCAGGCAGGTGTGTTACACCAACCCCTTTGGGCTTTTACAGCACCAGGAACTGAGGTTGGAATTGCTCCAGACCCTTTACCAGGAGCTGATTGATGAGGTACCCCCTGAAAGAAGCTGGTTATTTTTATACCCTACCTACTACACTCAGGATTCCCATCTTATTCACTTATTGGCAGTTCATGATGGCACAAATTAATTTTCTTGCATCACTTAACACACTGCAGACTGTTTAACATAATTTTCTAAAGCATCTGCCTGGTTCTTCTGCACTGAAACTCAATGGGATTTTTCCCTCTAGCTTCAAAGAGCATAGCTGAGCCCTTAAAGGGATTTACTTCTGTTAAATATTATCCTCAAAACTGAGAATTAAAAGCAAATGGTCTTTCTTCCTTTTTCCTCTAAGACATGTCAAAAGAATATTATGAAAAAGAATAGCCTTCCCCAGCTTTCAGAGACTCCCCAAGTGAATTTCAATTGCAGGTTTTTAGGAAGGAGTGTAATTAACAACTTTATTCAGTCTGAAGCCAGAAAATACATTCTATATTTAGTATGAAAAAAAAGCAGAGCAGGAGAAGGGGAGTAAATGACCCAGATTTTCACAAGTGACAAATGACTCCAAGGTGCTCGGAGCCCCCTTGGATGGCAGGGATTCCTACAAAGTGCAGGATTTCTCCTCCTTGTCTCTCATGTTGGACATTCCAAACCACCCAAGGCACTCTTGGAAATCCAAGGGGTTGTGTTCGTGAAACTGTTTATTTTATTTCCCTCGGGTAATATTCCCAAAATTGCATCCATAACCAAGCAATTAAATCTCAATTTCAGCAGCGACCTTGGTGTGCTGGCAGCTCTCCTAATTCCCAACATTGCCCACTTTTCCAAGCTTCCTTCACTGTTTTCCTGGAAATGTGTGCAATGAGAGCATCTCCCACCAGGAAGAAATGGGGAGAACAAGGCATGACTGAGCTCCCATTTCTAGACTGTCCCTTGCTATATTCGCATTTTCATGTCTTTCAGTGTTCTGTTTGCCACGATAAAGGCAACATTTTCTATAAAAAGCAAGAGCCTACTTGCCTACCAGCAGTTTTTCTGTCTAAATGCTGATAATCTCTGTCCTATCAAAGGAAACATCCAATGCTTTTATCTCTTGGAATGGTTATTTATGGAGAGGTCTCTCGAAGATGCAATCAAAGATATAGATGTTAAAAATAGGAGGCGAGTGAGTCCTGCAGGCGGTTGTTTATTCATTAACCTCGGTGCAGGAATCCTGGCAGCCTCCCAGTCCTTATTTACTGTGTGCTGAGCACGGGAGAGATTTGAGCTCCAGCGCAGTCCCGGGAGAGATGATTCCCTCCTTTCAGGGATGAGCCACGCACTGAGCGAGTTCCAGCCCATGGTGGAGCAGTGGGAGCAGCAGTGGGGGGGGCTGAGCACTCACTCTGCCGTCTGAGCGCCTCTGAGTCACTCCCAAACATCCTTCTCTGGGAATAAGCACTGTCACAGCCCAGGGAAATGTGAGTGGAGTTTTGGCTCCTCTTGGCTTCCCCGCCAGCCTTCCCTAAATAAACTTGAGCATGCAGGCAGGCAGGACTGCAGACAGTGTAAATCTCTGGGTGCCTGCAATGGAAGAACAGTCTTACAGATGGAGTAAATCACACCCCTCATCCCTCCCAGCACCTTCATGCTAGTAATGAAAGTAAAGGGTTTGTAATCACTTTAGCCTCACGTGTTCTTAGGCAGCAGGTTGGCGAAGCCTTGTCCTCCTCTGCTGAGTCTAATGAAAAAATTTAAATGTTTAAATCTTTAAATGCTGGTTTGTAGTGCTGGCAGTGCATATGGGAACCCAGAAAGGCAGAGACTGGTGGGAGCTGACTCCTTCAGGCCAGAAACAGCAGCAAGGCCCTTGTATTCTCTGCCCTCTTCTTTACAGAGCACAAAGGATGGGCTCGGAGAGGGGAAATCCCTCCTCTGACTTGAGAGCATGAGAGATGTCCTGGTGAGTTATCATGGAATCACAGAATCATGGAATATCCTGAGCTAGGAGTGACCCACCAGGATCATCCAGTCCAGCTCCTGACCCTGCACAGGGCACCCCAAGAATCCCAGTCTGTGCCTAAGAATGTTGTCCAACCCTGCCCCTCCACTGCCCCTTGTGAGGATGCTGAAGATCACCCTGAGATCTCCTTTCAATCTCCTCCTCTCTGGGCTGAACCAACCGAGTTGTTTTGTGTCTTTCTGACACGTTCACATGCTTCATTTTTCTATGACTTTTCAGAGAACTAATGGTGAGAATTTAGCACTGTCTTTAAGTTGTTACGCTGGAGCAGCTCAGCTGCCATAAAGAATTCCTAAATCTGTGGGATCTGGGATGCCCCCGGGTCCCTGGCAAGGCCTCGGGGGACAACAGCTCTGCGGGTAGTGCCACGTGGGGAAAGTGGGGCTTATGCAACTCTGCTGATGGAGGGAATTATCTCGACTTCTGCGGGAAGGAGCAAAGCTCCTTACCTGTATTTACTTGTAACTCCGCTGCTCGGCAGAGCAGGGAGTGCCAGGGAGGTCCTTACTTCCCCTGAAAATGTAGAGCACGGGTGCACTGCACAAAGGAACCTCTCACCGTCTTGGCTGGACTCAGCTGGAGTTCAGCACGGGGTGTTCGGCTGTGGAGAGCGAATCCGCCAGCGCGGGATGGGGCATGGAGCGCGGAGCGGGAAGAGAAGCAGGGAGCGGAGAGCGGGATCGGAGCGGGGATCAGAGCAGGGAGCGGGATGGGAGCGGAATGGGAGCGGGATGGGAGCGGGATGGGAGCGGGATGGGAGTGGGATGGGAGTGGGATGGGAGCGGGATGGGAGCGGGATGGGAGCGGGATGGGAGCGGGATGGGAGCGGGATGGGAG
>VZRX01011955.1:99999-154092 GCA_013398075.1 Notiomystis cincta
AGAGCAGGGATCAGAGAAGGGATCAGAGCAGGGATCAGAGCACGGAGCGGAGCAGGGATCGGAGCAGGGATCGGAGCAGGGATCAGAGCAGGGATCGGAGCAGGGATCAGAGCAGGGATCGGAGAAGGGATCGGAGCAGGGATCGGAGCAGGGATCGGAGCAGGGATCGGAGCAGGGATCAGAGCAGGGGTAGGAGCAGGGATCGGAGCAGGGATCGGAGCAGGGGTAGGAGAAGGGATCAGAGCAGGGGTAGGAGGAGAGGGATCAGGTACTCATGGCACCTCAGTAGAGGGTGTGCAACCCCCCCTGCACAAACAGGAGGGTCACTCCCCTTTTCTAGTCACTGAATCTTCCTTTCAGAGAGTTAAGCTGAGCCTACAGAAGAAAAGATAAGGCTTGTACTGATGAAGAGCAATGTTCCTGCATTGGCAGCCATGTCCTTGTCACCTTCCCTGCACTCCTAAACAAAGGAATCAGTGGGAAAAATGAGTGAATGCTCTGAACAGTGGCACTGGCACCTGACTCAGACGTATCTGAAATCTCTTTCTCCTTGAAGCTCGAAAAACAGAAGTTTGAAACCCTCTGTGTAGGAAAGTGTTTGAAGGCACTGAAGAACTGGTCAGCAGGTAACACCTGCTGAAGTTTTGTTTCCAGATTTTCAGCTGGGTTTGTCCAGTACCATCAGCTTTCTATGGAGCATTGGAGCTCTCACTCTTCTGGTGCACATGATGGTATTAAAAGTGTTAATTTGTAGCTGCAACTCAGTGACAAAGTTAATTAATTGGGTAGAAGAAGGAACGCAGATGTCCCAGGTACACACAACCTACCAAGCAATTGATCAAATACTCTGAGCAGCAATTGATCAAATACTCTGAAGCCTTAAAATGAGCTCACATTTCATTTCATCCTCTGCACGTTTCCTCTCACACTGGTTTCCAAATAAACACACCTCGGGAGTCTCTAAAAAGGGCATTTAGGGAAGTTAAAGTTGTTTCCAAGAGTCTGGGATGTTTCTAAATTTCCATTTGTGAGGTGTTGTCCCTACACCAACCCCTGAGAGCACCTGGGCTGTCAGATCCAGTTTTGCTGGGAACACAGAGGTGTCTCCACACAGGTTTTCCTCTGGAGCGTGTGATATCCTGGTTACCTGAGCCAGCCTGGGAGCTGGCACAGCCAGGCATGGGGGACTGTCTCCTGTCTGCCAGAAGGAGAATATCCAAGCAGGAAATGAGCAGAGTAAGGTATATTTGGCTTACTTCAGTTGTCTTTCTGGGGCTATATTGAACATCACCAGCAAAAATCAGTTAGGAATAGAATATGACCTCTAGTTCTGGAGAACGAGCTCTGGAGAACCAGATATTGACTTCTGGTAAATCTGCTGTCTGTGTTTTTGAACACAGACAGCTTTTTCAGCTCTTCTTTCACTTCCCAGGTGAAGAAATGAAGAGTTTTCTTTGAGTTTCTCTGGAGCCTGGCATTGTGAGATTTAGGCAAAGCCTCTGTAGCAAGAGCTGGATCCAGGAGCCAAGACTGTACTTGTGAGCAGCTGCAGGAGTTTGTGCTCCACAAACAGTTCATGTACTGCTGTTCCTGAAGTCCCTCAACAATCCAATGGGTTGATCTTGCTATTCCTCAGAAGTTCCCAGATATTGTCATGCCTCTGGTTTCCTCTGCAGCAGGACCTGCTGATGGTTGTCCCCCTTGGGATGTGTCTCTAAGGTCACTCTTTGGGTCAATGTCCAATTGACCATTTTAGCCTTCCCTTCCTTCCACCTTCAGGAATTCATTCCATCTGTTCCCTAGACAGGCTGCCTGGCAGGCCTCAGCTGCATTTCACAGCCTGTTAGACGCGGGCTTTGCTTGGGTTTGATTAGTATTGCTGCTTTTACTTTGGACAATGTCAGTAGGTGGTTTGAAAAGAAACAGAACAGCACAATCCTTCCATTGAAGGCAGAATGTTCTGTTGTGCTCCACACTGAGTCTCCTTATCTGGAGGTCCCCAAAGGCTCCAGCAGTTTTAAGAAATGAAACTCAGCCTCTCTTTGGGAATGCAGGCGAGGGACAGAAGGAGGCAGGAAACAGTCATCATGCTATTTTTCACAGAGGATAACCAAGGCAGAGACAGGCAGAGCAAGGTAGAAAGCCTGGTTTGATATCCTGAGCCACCGAAGTCAGGCACTGATGTCTCCTGGGAGCCACGAAGAAAGTGAGAGTACATTGTGTGAAGGAATTACAGCCCTGCTGAATTCCCTCTGCAGATATGGCTGGGACAGAGCCCACAGTGATAGGCAGAGTGAAGAAGTAAGCAAGCTGTGTGGAATGATTGTTTATTTAGTCATCTCCCAAGATGAGGAGTGAGGTCCTGGAGGCTGCAGAGACACACGACAGGGTAGTGAGGAAATCAGCACATCCCCTTCACATGTATCATGCTCTTTGCTCTGCTCTCTCCCTGGGGAAAAGGTTATCTTTGATTGGTGGCTGAGGGTAGTTCACAGGCCTCTGGAGCCTGGCACTGGGAGATTTAGGCAAAGCCTCTGTAGCAAGAGCTGGATCCAGGAGCCAAGACTGTACTTGTGAGCAGCTGCAGGAGTTTGTGCTCCACAAAGGCAGTGCCAGGGGGAACTGAACCCCTGAATTCCTGCCTCCCTCAGGAACTCCCCAGCCCTTTACCCTGGGAACAGCAGAGCTGGGTGACAGCTTTGTCCTCGTTCCTCAGGGCAGCAGAGAGGGCTGGCAGTCCCACACTGCTCCCAGGAAAGCTGCCATTCCTTTTGTGTGTAGTTTCTGTTACCAAAAGGAAAAATCATGGAGCATCCAGCAGGTGTTTCCCTCAGCTGAGGCCTGCAGGTGCCTCCATGCAGTGCTCCCTTTGCAGGAGCATATTTCCCAGAGAATCGTGCAAAAAGCCAGGCCTTGCTTTGGAAGGCCAGCACCTGAGGAATAAAGGATGGCTGTTCTCCAGATGAGTGAGCCCATCCAGGCAGTCACCCTGGTGGGCACTAGAAACAGGCAGGGAACTGTTGCCACGCAGGATAAGAGAAAGAAGCCTCAGGTACCATCTGGACCCTGCTCCATTTGCATCAGCACTGGCAGGGGGCTGGAAAAGAAGGCTGTAAAAACTATGGTGGCAGTGGCAGAGTGGTTCAGTTTTGGCCAAGTTTTTCTGGGTACCACACAGCTTCCCTCAGAAGGCAGCTGGCTCCAGAGCCTCTGCCTTCCTGCTAGAATAGGAAGCAGGAGTTCAGCCAACCCTGAGTCAGGCTGGCTCCTTATCTCTCTCAACCTGACAAAAGCCTACCAGGCTGGGTAGATGAGACACTCCTCTGCCCTTTCTCTTACAAGGTGTCCATATCCTGAGGTCTCTTTGTGCCAAAGTTTCCCCTTTATGAAGTTTTTATTCCACAGAGACACCTCCTGAAGAGGAACTTGATTTATGCCCAGGCAGGCACTTCCAGCTCTCATACCAAGGTTTTTGGGAGGTCTCCATCACTGACACAGGTGAAACTTGACTCTGCATAACCTTTTCTCTAAGTGGTAGATGTACCAAAACATGTTTGTCCTGCACAGTACTTTCTTAAACTGTGAACTTTTATCTAGGCCTCATATATGGGTAAAGAACTTAAAATCAGCGTGTCTTTGCCATTAAACTATGGACAAAGACCTTATTTCAGTAAAGATTCTACTTCATGTTTAGTCTCATGGAATTGTTTGTGTTGGAAGGGCCTTTAAATATCATCTGGTTCCAACCCCCGACATGGGCAGGAGCACCTTCCACTAGAAAACTTATGCTTAACCAAAAAAAAAATGCTTAATCTTTCCTTGCAATAGGGTGTGTGGTTAAATAATGTCCTAGAGATGCATGGCTTTACCCTGAGACTGGGCAAGAGAGGAAAAACCAGTGTGGTGGCCCACTACCCTCTGCTGGGCTGTGCAGGTACTGCTGGAGGCAACGCTGGCTGGTTGTGGTGGAAAAACCTCTGGAAAACATGAAATAAAGGTGGAGGGAAGCAGGAAGAAGGTGAAGCTTCAGGCTGGAAATCTTTTAGCATTTTCATGCCATACCTGCCTGAGCCCTACAAAGATCCACCTTGCTCCTTAAAATAGGGCCGGTCTCATCAATATAAAAACCACTCAATGTTTTGGCACAACCCTTTTGCATAGGCATGGTGGAATCAGACAGGCTGGACTTTCCAGCAGATGTGGTTGTCCTGCTGATGTTTTGGGGATGAGATGGCCACACATGGGATGGTGGTAGCACTCCCTGTCTGTTGGCTTTAGCAGCTTTATCTCAGATTTAACACAGCTCAGACAAGAGCAGCATCTGGTCCAGGCACAGCAGGGAATTTTCTTGGCCTTGGCTCAGAGTGCTGCATAAGTCTTGGATAAATCACCCAAAGCAACAATCAGACACTTTCTGGCAACTCAGGGACTTTACTGGGTGACAAGGTGTGTGCAGGCTGTCAGCACAAATGAATCAATTCTCCATGACTGGGACAGTGCAGGATCCACAAGTTCCAGTGGTTTTGTGGGTGTGGAAACACCACAGCCCAAGGCAATTTCCATGCTGAGCTGACATAACCCAGTGCTCGGAAACGTTCTGACATGGAAACGCCTGGGGAACTGCGAGAAGCCTCACCAGAACAAAGACCACGTCCATATGGCATCATATTTCCTGGGAAAGCTTATTTTTATGCTTTTTGACATGTCTACAATTCTGGTGTTATGCCTCATTTACACTGGTACGTCCTGGGAAATCCAGTCAATAATTCCTCGTGTCGGCTCCCACACGGAGCAGAGGGACCCTGGAGTTGGCTGAGTTATGGCTGGGCTTGTGTTCCACGCTGAGAAGGTTTTATAAAACTGAGATTACACTGATCTCCTTCATCTTGGGCTCAGATACATCAAACAGAGGATGAAATTCATGACTAACCAGAAAGTAAAGTAAATTTCATCCATCTGGGTGAACTATCTTTCCTTGTAAAATTTTAGCACTAAGCAGCAGTAAAATTTGGAGTTGGTGCATGGAGTGGCACAGGAAGAAGCGCGAGGCAGATCCAGGCAGAAAGGAAAGTTTCTGAGGGACTGTGGGGTGCATCCAACAGTTTTGCTGCAATTGTAGAGAGATGTTGCTGCACAGTGACAGCATGGGAGGGAGCCCTCCAATGTAATTGAATCCTGCACAATTCCAGGGAGGAGTGGAAGTTGCAGAAGACCCAGTTTGTGTGCCAGCAGCACAGCCTCATTCCTAGGACTTCCTGGAAGGTCCATGACCTCTGACCATGGCATCAGGTTTCATACAGGTCACAACAAAATTCATCTGTCCACTCCTCAGGAGAACTGGGAATGCTTTAAGGTCTGACAGTTAAGGGTTCCCCAAAAGTAGTGGGGCACTGGAACAGCCCCCCAGGGAATGGTTACAGCCCTGAGGCTGCCAGAGCTTCAGGAGTGTTTGGACAATGCTCCCAGGGATGCACAGGGGGTGGGATTGTTGGGGTGCCTGGGCAGGGCTAGGAGTGGGACTGGATAATCCTGGTGGTCCCTTCCAACTCGGGATATTCCATGGTTCTGTGAAAAGCCATTCTGCAGCTTGAGTTCCAGGAGGAACAGCCAGCTCTCCTGCCTGGAGAGGAGCAGGATCTGGCAGGCCTGAACAGCAGGTGCCTGCATCCCTCCTTTTCCCAGGGAATTCAGATCCCACAGTGCAGCACCTTTCTCTGGGGCACACATATGTGTTCCAGAGGGTGTTCCCCAGCCCAGCCCAGCCTGGAGGACAGAAGGGTGTGTTTGGAGAGGGCTGCCAGGCCCTGCTGTCACAGCCAGAGCCTCTGAGGCATCTGAGTCCCACAGCAAAGGCTCCATCCTCCCTGCCCTGTGGAGTTACAAGGGACATGGAACCTCCCAGCCCAGGCAGAGCCATATATTTGGGGAGGCAGGAGCAGGAGCACCCCAGAGTTCTGGCACATTTTGTCCTCAGTGCTTGAGCCAGTCACTGCTGCGGTTTTGTATTTATGGACCCATACCAGGGGATTGCTGGAGAAGTCTTTAATTTCCTCTGTTTTCACTCTGAACATGCCTCTCTTGAGACAGAGGGAACATTTTCGGTGTTATTGAATGTCATTTCTGTGCAAACTGAACAGAGGAAAAATATTCTGATAATAACTGGAATATATGGAGGGTGATAGCTCCTGGGCTGCTGATTTTTTTTTTTTATTTTTCTCCCTCTGATGAGAGTTTCAAGGTCAGCTGGCTCCACAGACACAAATATGCCAGGAACAAAATGTGCAGATGCTCAGGAGTTTGGGACAGCCACGCTGGCACTGTAAACAGCCTTGGCTTGTGGCCAGCACTGCCTGCACCCAGCATGCAGGAGGGCTCAGGAAAAAGCACTTTATTACAGCCAGATCAAGATTTATCTTTTCTCTCAGCTGCATCATTAAACATGAGTTATTCATATTTTTGTGGGGAAACCGGGATTCAGTACAACCTCAACATTTTATTTGGAGGATCACGAAGGGTTTTATTCAAAATCCAAAAGCAATATCTGAGTGCATAACAACACTGAATGAGTGGCTGGAACAAAAACAGGAAAAAAAATTGCTTCTTTTCCTGATTCTGCTGCTGATTTATTGGGTAAACAGACAAATCTTTCACTGTAGCTGTTGCAGTTTCTTATACATCCTCTCTTTTCCCTCCTAGACGTCTCCTTTTGTCAGTTCCTTGTGTGAACTAAATATCAGCCAGTCAGGCAAAGCTGGCAATATCGTCCTCCAGCAGTCTCAGGCAGACTTAAAATATTAATGCATTTTCTAATGTACTTATTTTTTGTAACTGTCAGTCGTTGCTACCAAGACAGGGAATTCCTTATAAATATTGAATGCTGCTGCAAGGTCTGCAAATAAAATTCTAGAAATGGTTCTCTCAAGCTCCCAAATGACTGAAAAACTGCTGAAAATCTTGCTAATTTTAGTAAACTATGTGGAAATCCAAGTTGTGTAACTGTTTCTGGGATTTTCTAATGAGCAGTGATGGTTACGGTGATAGGTTTTGAATTCAAGCAGTGTGTGCACATTCCTCACTGGACACAGACACTTTGGGGATGAATGGAATAATTGCTTTCACTCTCTAAGACTCCCTTGAAGGTGTGGATGCATCTCAGAAACTGGCTTGAAGGTCTATTATGTATAAAAGAATAAAACAATTGCAGAGGAGATCCAGTGCCCAGCCCAAGGGCTGGAATTGTGACGAAGCAGAAAATTCCCCTGTAGAGTATTTCCAGCCTGTGCAGGGCAAAGAGAGTGCAGCCAGGAATGCTGTGCCAGGTGTGCAGCAACCACTCCGTGCTCCTGTTGTGGCAGCTGGAATTCACAGTTTGGTTCTTGTGTGGACTCTCCCACCACTCTTCTCCCACCTAAAGCGTCTCAGAGCAAGGCTGAACTGGGAGCAAGGGTAGTTGAGACCAGCTGCAAGGGCCAAGCTGCTTTTAATTCCCGAGAACGCATTGCAAAGTGTATCAAAACCTGTCATTGACAATTGGTGCTGCAAGGCCTCTCTCATTGCTGTTTTTGCTCCATGGATTGTGCCTTCTGCTCGGTGACCACAGGATGTGCTGGAAGAGGCTGGTTTTGGTGCCCTGATCCTTGGCTGACAGGGGGACAAAATCCAGGCCTGGGAGGGAACACACAGGGCTTTGGCTGAGCTGCTTCCAGTGCCATTCAGTGTATGACACTCTCATGCAGAGACATTCATGGAGTCTCTCAGAATCAAGTAAATCCCCTGGAGGATTCCTCATAGGCAAATGAAGGAATTGCTGGCTCTACCTCCTGTCTCTGCCCTGCCAGTGCTGGGAAAGCTACAAGCTGGAGGTGAGATCTGTTTTCACTTAAGGGATTAATTACTGGCTGATTTGAGAACTGGACTGTACATTCCTGGGTACACCCTGTATCCAGCCATCCCACTCCGGTCTGCAAAGGGGAGGCTCCAGGTTTCAGGAGGGAGTTAATGCGACAAGATTCCCACTTGAAAGAACCTCAGCATTTGCTTTTGTCAGAAACATTTTGAATTCTGACAGCCTAACAAGGAAATTGTCTTCCTAAATTTGCCATCATCTGAGTGTGCTCTGAGTGGTGTATTTTGTAGTTCCTGTAGTTCCTTGCAGGCAGGGAGAAGCCAGGCTCTGGAGCAGGGGTTTATTCACAGGGGAAGTGGCAGAGAAGAGATGTCCCATGTGTCCCAGTTCGCACTGTGCTCTGCCAGGGGTTCCTCGCCCTGCAGCTACCGTGGAAGTTCAGTCTCTGGGTGCCCTTCAGCCTTAGGTGCTGCCGCTGCACCTGCAAAACAAGAGCTTAATTAGTGCTAATTACCACAGCAGCTCGCTCAGAAAAGACTAACCCACTCGCGGTTAAAAGATCCCGAAGTTAAAAGATCCAAGGGCTCGGGATGTGCCGGCTGGGGGAAGTAGTGCCCGGTCCCTGGGAAAGGAGCGCAGCATTCCCTGCCTTTGGATGGGCTCCTCATTATCACATCAAAGCACATTCAGGCTGACTCCTCCACGACGCCTCACGGAGCGGGGGAGTTCACTGAGGAAACTTCCCCTCGCCTGCCTCTACGCCTGCTTCCCAAGTTTCATTTTGATTTTGGGGGCTGGATAAGCCCCAAACACAAAAGGAAGTCGAGACAGAGTGGGTGACTGTCACGTCAGGATTCTCGGAGCCTCAGCTCCTGTTCAGGCGGGTACCAGGGAAGGCTGGAGGTGGATGAGCAATCCTAGGAGCTGTTTCCAGCACTGGCTCTTACAACTCTGTTTTCTTCTAGTGGGATGGTCGGTTCATGGCTGACGAACAGGAAGAGACATCTCTCATTCCAGAAGTCAAATTGCACAACAAATTAAAATGCTCCCTGGAGGCACCAATGCTCCCTGTTCTCTCAAAGCCAAAGCCTGCTCTGACTGCAGAGCAGGTACACCCTGTCACCCGGGCTCACTGTCCCTTTGGGTGACAAGTGTCAGGGCCAGTCTGAGCTCAGCAGGGACAGTGGCTCATTTATATCCCATGAAACCTCAGGGAAATGCAGGTAACTCCCTCTTTGGTCCCTGACAGATCAAAACTGGGGCTGCCCTGCTGTGTTCTACAGGAACCTGCAAAAACCCAAACTCTTCATTTTAGGCAAGCTTTTAATATAGGTAACATCCTCAGAGAGCAATTTAGTTATACCAGAATGAGATTAGAGCCTGTTTTTCCACATCTTGTTGTTCTGCTTGCAGTTCCAGGAGCTGAGCATTCCACGGTTGCCGTAAATCCCTCCTGTAAATAGCCCTGGTTGTCCTTTGAACAGTACAGCTGTTAGAGCTTATGAGCACCCCCAGGAAAATCAAGATGTTGCACTGATGTGAAATCTGTACTTCTGTGCTCCTGGAATTGGATCATTCATCCCATTCCAGCACAAGGTTTAATTTGGCTGCCTCCTGTTCCTACATGTCTCTCTGCATCAGCAGGAAAGGAAGGAGCAGGGCTGTTCAGATTCAGACCAACGTATCCGGAATGCCACTGCCTGAGGTGAATCCCATCCTCAACAGAAAATCAATCCCTCTGCATTTCCATGTTTCCATCCCAGCCCAAAAATATCCAAATAGTGCTGCCATTTGGTGTTAAATCAGCCCTTCTACAGCCTGCTGATCCCTGCGGGTCTGGAACATATTTCAAACCTGTGAGGCCATTGACAACTTTTTCACCACCTCAGCGGGGGCACAGTGATGTCACTGAAGTTGGTTTGTAGCTGAAAAACTGCTCTTGGATCTGGCTGGTCTTTAATCAGTGCAGATGAGGAGATGTCTGTTGAAATAATAGGTGAAACAAAGCAGAGTTTGCAGTGTAGGGAAAAGGAAGCAAAAGCAGGGACTCGCATGGACCAGGGGGAAGGTGCTTCCTGCCTGGTGGTTAAAGAAATGCTCCTAAAAAGGCCTTTAGTGCTGATTGAAGTGGTGCCTCTCAAGAGCCCTGCTTTGTGTGGCCTCTGCTGTGACTGGGGACGTGCTTGGTGCATCAGCCCCGTGACAGGCATAGAAAGGCACTTCCAGTGTGTGCCAGCCGGATCTGGGGGGCAGGAATTCTGCTTTGCTCTGAGCTGACACCTGGGCAGAGGGGTGGGCACAGTGCTGTGTAATCCCACAAGGTGGGCAAGGGTCCAAATCATCCACCTGCTCATGAACGAATGTCCTTAAGGGAGAAGCCTCTTCTTCCAATTGGAGAATACATGTGGAATGTTGGGGAAACTGGGATTTCTGCAGATCTCAGGGGCTGGAGGGATGTGAAAATCCAGAGCCCCGTTTAACCCCTGGTGCTACCCCACTTGTGTCGTGGTTTGGGGGGCTGGTTTGGAGGGATGGCCGCTGAGCCGGCAGATGGCAGTGCCTGTCAGAATTCCACTGTCGGGAGATCAGAATTCCACTGTCGGGAGATCAGAATTCCACTGTCGGGAGCCCTGGGAATCTGCCCAAGCCGGGAAAGGTGTCAGTGATACGGCACGAGGCACAGAGCCACTCCTCGCACGGGAGCCGTGCGGGGCTGGGCAGACACCCACTCCCCACAGCAGGGACCTGTCCTGAGCCCACCCCGCTCCCCGGGACCCCATCCACGCGTTCCCGGGGCAGACACACGGGAAGCACGTGGGATATGGGAAGGGAGCTTCCTCCAGCCTTGGCCATGACACGCCAGCCTTGCAGCCGTGCAGAGGCTCTGCTCCTCCTGGGCTGCTGGCTGGGCAGCACAAAGATTCCTTCTGCCTTTCCTAACACAAAAATTCATTCCAAATCTTATTAGCAGAGATGAGATGAAGGAGAAAGCAGAGCTGGTGCCATTCTGAAGGTGGCACTGTCCTTAGTGCTGGGGAAGCAGCATCCAGGGACCTGCTCTGAAAACCAGCCCTGATTTAGGGGGGCTGACTCTCACACTGGGTGAATTTACTCTTTAACGCTTCTTAAGTAAGTTTGAATTCTCATTAAAAATACCCAAACTGTGACCATAGTCCCCAAAGAGCACTTTTATAAGGTTATCACAGACATACTCCTAAAAGGTAAAAGTAATTCTGCTGAAAAGACATTCCTGGCAGTTATGAGCAGGCAGAAGATCTGATGGAATTTCCCAGGATTTGATCAACAGTTCATTACCATGGCCTTTGCTTTCATTGCAGGTGGTTTTGCTGCTGATTGGAATTCAGACCTGAGCTGTTGCAGCCTTGCTGGGCCACCCTGAGCTGCTGCTGGGGAAACAGAAGCCAGGCTGGCTGGGCTGAGCTCACTGCCCATGCTGTGCTGGAGTGGCAAACATGTGGAAAAGCAAAATTACATCTGCAAAACTAATTTTTGATGGCTGAAATCCTTGGTCTGGCTCCAGATTCCTGTCCCATCTGGACATATCCAACATCCACATCCAGAGCAAAGAATGAGAGCACTGATAAAAGGAGTGTGTGTATAGAGATGGGCTTTCTTCTCCCAGTCCCTGGGCAGTATGACTATTAATAATATTCAAACCTGTGGTTATTTCCCTTTCTTCAGTATATCTGTCTTTGATTTTTCCAGTCTAGTCACCATAAGGTGTTATGTAGCCTAGATTTTAGCTGGTTAAGAATCAAGTTTTCTGATCTACATGAAGTTCCAATAGTTCCCTTTTTTCCCTGTTTAAAAAAAGAAAGAAAGAAAAAAAGGAATGCAAATAATAAATTGCAAAATATCTATATAGGAAAATAAAAATATCATTCCAATATTGATGTATTTCATTAGTGATGGTGTAACTTTTAAGAAAGAAAAAATGGAAAATCATTCAAAGCAGAACAAAAAATAGCTTGCAGATTACAGCAATACCTGCACATTCCTGCACAGTGCTTTTGTTTGGGTAAGTTCTCTTTTCCTGACCAGACAAATCTTCTGTGAAATCTTTTCTGATGGGCTGTAATGTGTGTGCTCCTGGAATAGGGAATTAGGGAGGACAGGGGGACAGGACTGCAGGAACAGGGCAACAGAGCCTGGGGGTAACCTGCAGTCACCAGGCAGATCTGTCTCACATATGCAGCTGGCCTGACATTTGCTTTTCAGAAAAGGAAATATTTCACTAAGCTGGGGAGACAGTGTGGTATTATCAGTGACAAAGGAAAAAAAAAGAAGAAAAGAAAAGAAGAAGAAAAAAGAGAAAGACAAAAAAATACGGCAAAGCACTGAAGCGCTTTGAGAACACTCCCCGGGACTGGCTGGATCCCAGACAAACCCCTCAACTCCGTCAGCAAACAGCACGGCAGAGCCTGATGGGTGACAGGCGAGGGAAAGCTGCCAGGGCAGTCATGCTCTTCCCCTCCTGCCCGCTCTCCCCACATTCCCTGGTCCAGCCCGGCAGAGTTTCCACGGTGCCGGTGACGATTTTCTCACGTGTGAAATGCGCGGCTTCGGCGCTCTCCTTTCGTCCTGGTTTTTAGGAACTGCTTTCTGTTTGTGTGCTTTTGACAGCCCACATCCCCTAAAGAATGCCAGCCCACCCCGCGCTCCGGGAAAGGCGATCCCGGGAGGAGAAGGGAGCGCTCAGCGCCGGGGGAGCCGCCCGGGAGCCCCTCGCTGGTCGCTCCCGGTGAGTTCGGAATTCTTGCCCCAGCTCAGGGCTCCTGCGATCCCGAGCTCCCAAGGCAGGGATTCACCTCTCCCCCTGCCTACCCTCCCTCCCCTCCCGGCAGCGCCTAAACCCCTCCCTCGCCCCCCGCCCCTGCGCTCATTGAGAACAGATAAGGCGCCGTCACACGCAGCCTCCGCGCCCTCCCTCTGCCCCAGCCCTTCAAAAGCTCGGGGCCACCCCGGATCCTTTGGAACGGGAGAGGGCAGGAGCAGGGAAAGGCAGGAGAAGGAGAGGCAAAAGTGGCACCGCAGCGGCGGAGGGTGAGGGCTGGGAGCACAGCAGGGAAATCAGGGATACCCAGGGACAGGGGCGTGGGCATCCTCAGTGCCACATCAATGTTTGCTGCGAACAGGCTGCGGGAAGGAGGCAGGAGGCAGCTCGGGGCTCCGAGGACGATCCCGGCTCCCTGGTGATGGCATGGACCGGCCGCTGCTCCCGCAGCAGCTCCCAGCCCCGGTCCTGCCCCCGGCCAGCTGCCCCCCGGAGCCCAGGCACGACACCGATGCGGAGCCGTTCGTAGCAAGTAAGTTACCGATTCCTTTGTTATTCCAGGTCACTCTCGATCTTCTCTGGCTGCAAAGGATCAGGAGCCCAGCAAGCAGCAGGACAAACGCGGAGCTGTTGGGCCAGTGGGATGCCAGGCTTCTGTGCCCAGACCTGCCCGGGTGTGGGCTGTGGACATGCTCCTGCCTAACTCACAGCTGCCAGGGAACTCTTCGGGAAGGCAGGGATTGGATGCTGATCTTGGGCAACGGCACTGTCAGATCTAAAGGTGTGGTGCAGGAAAAGACATTAAAATATAGGAACTGCTGAGATACAGGATTAGTGGAGATGACTGGAATGCAAAGGGCACCAGGAGACTGATCAGTGAACAGCCTTGAATTATGTGGAGTGACCCCATAATCTTTATCTGGAGTCCAAGATTAAATTCTTTCATAATTAGGATACTTGCCAGTCAGCTTGGCATTACAGAGCCCTGGCAATGCAGTCTCCAGATGAGGAAGTGGCATGTTCAGCCCTTGGAAGGGACCGGGAATCCCTTGTGTGTTATGGCTCTGGAGGTAAAAGCATGACTGACTTTTTTACCAGTGTCCTCTTGCATCACTCAGAAAGGCACCTGGGGTTCTCTTTGTGCCAGCACCTGGTGGTTGGGAGCACCAGATACTTTTACACAGCATCTCTCCCTTGGGTTTGAACAGGGAGTTTCAGGAACCAGCTGAGAACTGGCAGAAACAGGCTCTGTCCCAGAAAAGTTACTTCTGGCTTTTGGAGATTCTGTCATCAAGCAGCTCCTTCCTCCTGCACCCTTTTACTTTAAAGTAGACATTGGATTCACGGAAGAGGGGCTCAGGGAGAAACCAAGTTGGCTTTTCTCACTGATTCTCTGACCAGTCCGAGCAACCAGGATCTCCTCAAGAAGGTGGGGAGTGTGTGGGGCAGTGTTTTTGCTGGGGGGGTTCACTTCTGGAGTTCAGTTCTTTGCCTCACTATTCATACCCAGTTGGAGATAAAGGATCAGGATAATTTCTGATTCCCATAGCAAAATATTTTCCATGTCTGGAAAGTTCCAGCCGAATTATTTGTCCAAAAAAAAAAAAAAAGGTGAACAGAGCTTTGGAGTAATATTCCAAGGCAAATCTCCAGACTCCATCATTTAGTCACCCACTTTCTATTGGGTTTGAGGTCAGGAGAGGCACTTGGACACTTGGGGTGAGCACTGGCCCTTGCCCAACAGCTTGGTCTGAGGTCAGTTTGTCCCTCTATGACTCCTGTCCCCTTTCTGCAGTGGGTTCAAGCACTGCCGAAGGCCTTGGAGGAAAAAGAGCCTGTATTTGGTCAATCCATTTTTTAACTCTTTGGGTGAAAGGTACTGCAGAAGTGTGAAGTGGTTCAAAAGTTTTATTGTATTTTTTTAAAGCAGCTTCAGATTACAGACTGATTCTCTGTTGCTGCAATGGTGAATTCCTAAACAATGGAGAATGGGAACATTGCTGCTCCTGGGGCAGGATTTTCTCCTAGAACTGAGATTCTGCTTTCCCAACATTCAGTGTCTGCTGTTCAGTGTAAATAACCAGGAACAGGAGAAACAGGAGTGTCTGATCAGGACAAAAGTGTCCCTGTCTTTGTTCAGTTGTGTAGGTTGAAAGACAATGGTCAGATTTTCAATGACATCATAAGGTGTCCCTAAAAATAGAGCTGGGGTGAGAGCCCAGGAAAAGAGAGGCTGCAGAGCACCTCAGGCACAGTCATTTCTTGGAGGTGGAAGGATCAAATTGATTTATTTCCAGGCTTTATTTGTTGGTATTAGAGAAAATATCATTTCCAAATCATGGAAAACATGTAAGAGCACAATATTGTGGTTACTTCCTTTGCACAGGGACTTGTCATGCTCAAAGTCTTTAATGCAATGAAGCACAAGAGAATTGCCTGAGAGTTACATGGATTAAATCCTCCCATCCTTCCTGTGCAGTGGAACTGTGCCATAGGAGATACCTCCAATCTTATGGAAACTCCATATTCTCCAGTCCTTGTGCTCTAACAAGCTGTAAAAGCCTGAATGATGCCTCAAAAAGCATTTTGTAGTTTTCATCTTCTTTTTCTGTAAAAAAAACCCCACCCAATCTCTCTCCTCATCACAATTTAGCTTCTCCACTCTTCTGTATAGGTCTGGAGTTATTTTATTTAATGCAGCTGTGAACTTGTGTTATATGTGGGGGTTTTTATACTTCAATCCATAGTTTGAGGAGGAAATGTATTTGAAACCTGTAGCTATTTGAGGGAATAGAAACTGCCTTCATTGACTTTGGAAATAATCTTGCTGGGTTGTTCATCTGATGGATCAGTTTGTGGAGGTTGTGCAGAGCAATGTTCAGACACACCTGAGGCAGACAGGGACTGCATTCCCAGCTACTGTAGTGGGGGAAGGAGGAGGGAGTTCTGCCGTGATTCCAGGTGCTCATTTAGGATTTTGAAACTGCTAAGTTTAATTCCTACACTGCCACAGACTCCCAATTGAGTGTAGAAGAACTAAGTGTCATTGTGAGTGACTCCCCCATCCTGAAATGTGGGAAATAGAGCCCTTCTTTGGTCCAGGCATTTTGAAAAATACATAAATAAAATTTTACAGCACATGACATCTGTGCTGGGTGCTGTGAAACACTTGGATTCTCTGAGAGTGGCAGAATCACATTCCTCCCTCACAACTGACAATGGAAGGGTGCCAGGATATCAGAGGGGAAGAATGGGCTGGGAGGGAACTCACAGGTAAAAGGAAAGTGCAAATGTCCATAAACCCTTCCTTGGGATCAGATTGACTCCCTGGCCAGAGAGATTTTCTGTGGAAAGACCAAGCACCATCTGTTGGAGGTATTCTGAGCCAGGGGCACTTTGGGCACACAGGAGCTGTCACAGCCCAGCTCTGTGACAAGCATAAAGCCACCCTGCTCCTTCAGGTGAACGAGTAGCCACCCATCTTTGTGACCTGCTGGCAGGGTGAGGTCTCCTCCAGCCCCAGAGGAAAATGCTGTCACATCCTGAGCGTCAGGAAAGTGGTGCTGAGACTTATCAAAAACTCACAGAGGAGATGAGAGGTACCTTCCCACCTCAGTGCTGAGTGAGGTGACACTTGGAGAGGCAATTACTGGGATCAGGGAGCTTTTGAACTACGTTTGTTCGTGAAGTGCCACAGGTCTCCCTTTTTGTGCAGTGTCTTTGAATCTTTTTCCCTGGCTTTCAGGAGCACAACTCTTCTGCAGCCTTCCCTCCACATGTGGATCCCCAAGCACTTTCTAAAGAGGTAGCCACGAAACCCCCAAACCTCTATTTTTATAAAGTCATAAAGATGGAATATTCCATGGTTTACCCCAAACCCACCTGCCTTTCCTCACCTTGCACACACAGGTATGTGTGAAAAGGCAGTCTGGTGGTGTTGACCCTTCAGTCCCACTCACACACAGGCAGTGAATAAAAGGATAGAGGAAAGATGCCTTTCTCAGGGAAATCAAAGCCCCACGTAAGTCAGGGCCCATCTAAAATAATTTTTCTTCAGATTGGCAAAGACTGTCTCTAAGATTTCTCCTTCCTCTGTCTTTCCATGAGCACTCAGTATTCAGCAGCCAATGCTTTTATTCTCTTCGAGTGCTGCTGCTTTAATTTCCTTTATTCTTGCACCAACTTCCCTATGTTGCTCCTGTCTGATAATTAAGGATTTCATTCCCTAGCAGCACTGTAACCTAAAGCAGAACTATATGGCCCAGAGGAACCTGGGCACGGTAACCTGGTTTATGTGGTGTGGGCCAACGGGCAGCAAAAGGATCAGGGCAGGGTTTTCAGTAATTTCTGTTTAGTACCACTGGTTACTTGTACAGGACTCATTGTCTGGGAAAAAAAAGAAGACACAGTTAAGTAAAGAAAATACTCTTCTGTAAAAGTGTGGGAGGCTTGCTAAAGAACAGTTGCTCAATTATTCTCCTAATGTGAGAAAACACAGGCAATCAGGTTTAAAATAAACAAAACGAAGTCTGCTTTTGCACAAACTTGATGACAAATTCGTGTCTTCAAACTCCACCTGCCTGCCAGTTCAGTCCTTTCCAGCATCAAATCCCATCCACACAAATGGAAATCTGTGTATTTACTGCAGCAAGATCAGCAATCCTTTAAATGGAAAAAGCCCCTGGTCATCAGCGAAAGAAGTTTCTTCAACTGTTTTATAGTTTTGCCTTCTGTGATGTCTCTGGCAAATTGCTGGAGCTGCCAGGAGCACATCAGCTCTGTCAGGAGCGGCTGGGAGCTTCTCTGCCAAACTTTGCCTCCTGGAGATTCTCACCTAACCTCAGCCTGACTTTTGTGCAGCAAATCCCAGCCCCTAAATGTCAGTGCCTGCCAGAGTGTGTCATCTGGGCAGAGCTGAACATCAGCAGGGCTGATAAAAACCTCTCTGCAAGGCTGATAATGCACTGACTCACAGCTCCTCGTGCAGTAGCCTGTCCTAAAGGAAGGCAGTTTTGTACAGAAGTGACATTTTTATTATCCTGGCCTTGTTTAACCAAAGATGGTAAATGCCAAAGAAACAAAACAGAGCCTGTGACTATAAGAGGCAATTTCACCTCATGGGTCTCTGTGCTGGAGGGAGCAGGGATTTACAGACTGGGGCTGAAATCTTGGGGAGATGCATGAACATACTTGCCATGATATAGCAGAGATGTTTATGCCTGGCAGCAGTGGCTGTGCATTGCACACTGAAGAGTTAACCTGGTCCTTACACAGTTACACTGCTCCTTTCTGAGCATCTTGTCATTTGGGCTAAAGTTTCCCAGGGCACTTGAAATCATAAAGGAATGACAGCAAATTTCCTAGAAGATTCTCATGCCTGGGATCTCACAGACCATTCACATCCATATCACGGATTTTACTGCTGAGGAATTAAGGCAGAAGGAAAAGCAGTGATTTGCTCAGAATTAGAAAACCCTGGAATCATTTGGAGCAGAAAGCTGGATAGTGTGCAGCCATCCAAAGCTGTGCTCAAACTGCTAACCAGAAACATTCTGTTTAAAGACTCTGGAGCAAAAATTCATATGCTTAATTATTTTCAATAACCACAGACTGAGGTTATGTTCATACTACAGCAGGAGAGTTAAACATGAAATATCGGCAGGAATTGTAATGCCACTGAAGCTGTCAGTGAACTTCTTATCCAGCAGGAATTTTTCTGCTTTACTGGATCACTTGAAAGGTGTTCCTGAAGGTTTGCAGAGATGTTTCAGCTGAGCTGTTGCTGGAAATCAATAGCACTATGAGAGATGTTGCCAGTCCTGTGAGTGTTTTAGTTACAAAGGTTCCCCCATGCATTCATTAATGGGCAGTTCCTCAAACCTGCTCCACCAGAGTTATCTTTCCAGGGATTTAGGACTTTTGGTTGCTTTTACTCTATTCTGTTCTTTGTAATAAGTTTTAAGATCCTTTTGGTCTCTTTGGTGCAAATCTAGAACATGAAATCTTCCACTCCAGATTGAAGTCTGGAAATGGATTTTTCTCTCCCCCATGGTGTCAGTGAAAGCTTCAAATGTACTTTTATAGCAAAATTATCTTTAAAACAAGTCTTTTAAATTTGAAAACATGCAACATTTGCCTGGTCTTACATTTAGATTGATGACAAACTTTTTAATCCAAATGGAGAAATTTTAGATTAATCAATCAATGCAAACATACATCAAGAATATTATTTATAAGAAGGAAGCAAAGAGGTTCTTCACCACCTGATTCCCAGTAGATAGGAGGCTTCTTTCCCTATTAAAGAGGGGAAAAAAGTGTGTGACTCTTCTGTCATGTTCTGCTTTCACATGCTGGGAAGTGAGAGTCAAGCTGTGCCCTTGTCATTTTTCAGCATCTTGCAGCACTTTGCACCCGTGCACAGCAACAAAACTTCACAGTGCAGGGAGAGCTGGACCAGTGGGTCAGGAGGGTTCCATGGCACCAGGCAGTGAAGAGCGGCTGAGGATGTGTGAGGATACACCTGAGCCAGTTCTCAGGAGGGACAGAAAGAGGGCAGGGGTGACTATTCTCTCAAAATCCTGGGTGCTTCCACTGGAGGAAGGGAACACACAGCCCTGGGATTATCCCTCCTGTGTCCAGAGCGCGCAGCAAACCTGATCCCTCCTGGTTTCCTCCCAGCTCCATGACTCCCCATTCTCTGCCCCTTGCCCTGGGCGCAGGAGCTCAGTGCTGCCCTGGCCCTGCCAAGCAGGCGGCGGTGGCAGCAGGAAACAGCGCTGGGCTCTGCTGGGCACAGATGGTTGGGCTCCCTGCGGAGCAGAGCCAGTGAGGCTGGTGCCAGCAACAGGCTCCGGCTGCTTCATTGGAGCAGTGATTGATGGTGACTTAGACAAGGGCCACAAGGAATTCTTTGCCATTAACCAGACTCGGCTGCAGCCAAATGGAAGTGAAAATTTGTCGCTTCATTTATTCATCCTGCCTCTGCTTCCTTCCCGCCCACCCTTTCTGCTTTTTAATACCAAAAAGATGAAGCTACTTTGCTCAGTCTTAAAAACTGTCTCTCCCAAGATACTCTTAATTGTATCTCTACACCTTTTCTCATTCACAGGCGCATAAGATTAAAGATAGAGGGAGCAGTAATAGATTTAGTTAGGTTTTAATAGGATTTGCAGAGGACAATGCTGGGAATGAATGCCATAGAAAATATTGCTGCTCTATCTTTGATATCCCTAAGGCTCCTTCGATGGTCTTTGACAGAGATTTTGTCTGTGCCCTGCATCCAGAGTCAAGACTGTCATTTTTTAACAGAGTATCTAATCATCTCCGTAAACAGGATGTTACATTATCACTGGCAGAAAGCATTGCACCCTTCATCTCGTGTTATTTATTTGTATCCTGGTAAGCACAACTCTGAATGTCGAGGGTGGGATTTTTAATAGCTCTCTGATGCATTCCTAAAAGTGTCCAGTGATTTTGTCTAATGTCAGGTGGAGCAAAGGGGTGAGCTCTGATAGATCTCATTAACAGCAGGCCTGGATTCATCACACCCTCACACATAGAATTCAAGATGCTCAGTTAAATGTTTATTTCACATTTGAAGCTGAGCCTCATGAATAAACTTCCAGAAGGTGATTCAGCACTCCTGAAATCTGAATTATCCCTGGAGATGCCTTTCTCTGCTGACTGCAAGGGAAGCCTTCATGCATAATTTAGACTCATGTGAGATTTAGGTAGACAGTGCTGCTCAGCATTTTCTCTTAATTTCTAAGGTTTCTCTTGATATGCACCCAAAACCTGAGGCATGAAAAAGCTCCAGTCTCTCCTGAAAAGATATTGATGTATCTTTACTTTGTTCTGAGTTGTGATGTCAAGCAAATTTGGTGTGTAAAAAATCTAAGGACAAAAAGGAAACCCCAAAATGTTCCACGGTTTAACTATTCCGCGCTTCCACAGCGTGTCCATCACACCAGTAGTGGCTGATGTTTGAAGGGCCTGTGTGTTATAAATCAGTCTTTAATTCCAGGTCACTGCAGGGCTGTGTTTAACAAGTGGCTGTTGTGGGAGAAGTGTGAACCCTCCAAAAACAAAGTCCTGATGGTCTAGACATTGAAACAAAATGCCTTGTGTGTCTTTTCCTTCCGTCTGAAACTGTCTTTCCTTGTTGTGCAGCCCTGCCATGGCTGGAGATTCCCGGATCTTCATGAACCAGGACATGGACATTGGGGTCACATCCCGGGAGCCCAAGAAGATCCCCAAGCAGGCTCGGGATGATGTCCCCATCGCCACGGACAGGACCCGGCTCATTTCCGCCGAGGGCAAGAAGCCGCGGCAGCGGTACATGGAGAAGAGCGGGAAGTGCAACGTGCACCACGGGAACGTCCAGGAGACCTACCGGTACCTCAGCGACCTCTTCACCACCCTGGTGGACCTCAAGTGGCGCTTCAACCTGCTGGTCTTCACCATGGTCTACACCATCACCTGGCTGTTCTTTGGGTTCATCTGGTGGCTCATTGCCTACATCCGGGGAGACCTGGACCACCTGGAAGACGAGAACTGGATCCCCTGTGTTGAAAACCTCAGTGGATTTGTGTCGGCATTCTTGTTTTCCATCGAGACTGAGACGACCATTGGGTATGGCCACAGGGTCATCACAGAGAAGTGCCCCGAGGGCATCGTGCTGCTCCTGGTCCAGGCCATCCTGGGCTCCATCGTCAACGCCTTCATGGTGGGATGCATGTTCGTCAAGATCAGCCAACCAAAGAAGAGGGCGGAGACTCTCATGTTCTCCAACAACGCCGTCATTTCCATGAGGGATGAGAAGCTCTGCCTCATGTTCCGGGTCGGGGACCTCCGCAATTCCCACATTGTTGAGGCTTCCATTCGAGCCAAACTGATTAAGTCCAAACAGACCAAAGAAGGAGAGTTTATTCCCCTGAACCAAACGGACATCAACGTGGGATTTGACACCGGAGACGACAGGTTGTTCCTGGTGTCCCCTCTCATCATCTCACATGAGATCAATGAGAAAAGCCCCTTCTGGGAGATGTCCCGCACCCAGCTGGAGAAGGAGGAGTTTGAGATTGTGGTCATCCTGGAAGGAATGGTAGAAGCCACAGGTAAGGATCTGTCAGCAATCAGTCACAGTTTTGAGGAGGAAAAGGGCACAATGAGGGGCAGTTTGACATTAGGATTTCACTGTCTGTGTCACCTGGACTGGGAACACACTGGAGTTTGTCCTTGGGTAGTGCCTGACTCAGGTGGGGTGTCTGAGATAACCAGCAGTGAACCAATAGTAGGGTCTTTAGCTCATGTTGTAGGGTTTCACCCTCTTTTTTGTAGTGTTTCTACCTCTCTTATAAGTCTGGGATTGAGGTGAAGGGGTTAGTCCTGGAGCTGCCCATAATCACTCAGAACTGATCCAGGGGAGAAAAAAGCAATGGATTAAAGGAATTCATGAAGTCTCTGGTGGTCCTGCTTCCTGTGATCAAAATTCATGGTGCAAATCTTTTCCGATTTCTCCTCTGTATTAAAGACTGGCTGTAACTGTGCTATTTTAGGTACTGCTGTAGTGTGGATTTTAATGGGGGCTATGAAGTGCCCAAGTCTCACTGTATCCCATAAAGCAGCATGTGCTGAGGCTGAATGACTTGCACGTGGTGCAGGACACACATTCCCAGAAGGAGCTCAAAGAGGAAAAACACAGAAACTGCTTTTGTGACTCTTGCAGCCCTGCAGCTGCTTAACAGCTCAGACAAAGCTGGGTAATGGGAGATTAGGAGATATCCTCAGCCCATTCCCAGTTTCCTCCTAGGGGTGTATTTGTGGCAGGTGATGAAAGAACTCTGTGTCCGCATATAGTGAACCTGGAAAAGTGGTGAGCCTCAGCTTTCCGGAGTGGGAAAGGCAGCTGAGGGGAGGGATGGGCACCGAGGCCTCTCAGCTCCTTCCCACAGGTATCTCCCACAGGAGCTCTGACTGGGGAGGAGGCTGTACCTGGCAGTCCTGGCACCATGGGTCATTTCCACTTGCATTAATTCCTTTGTTCCAGGTCTATGGAGGAGCTGGCAGCTCTTCCTGCTGCACTTGTGGCACAGCAAGTGTGTCCAAGCCCCTGAGATGCCAGGTCCCTTCCAGGCAGTTTTCCCGCCTGGGGTGGGCAGAATGCCTTGATGGAATCAGGGTCTGCAGGCAGCTCTGAGGAGAGAACTGCTGGCTGAAGATGGATAAACAAAGTCAGAGATGCAAAAACAGATTTTATAAGCAGTTTTCCCCTTTGGTGTTTCAGGATTTTAGTTATGAGCCTAGGGTTTTCCTGTGGGTGGTGGTTGGATTTCTTTTTCCATCTCAGTGAGGTTCTCTCTGAATCATTAGCAGGAGTTTTCAGCTTGTTGCAAGTACTCAGTGGTCTCAGCACCCTATCTCACAGATTCTGCCCTTTCCTGACTGTTAATGTTATCCCCTCCTGGAGATTTGCTCATTAGTCTCCCAACAGCCAGAGGAAGAAAAATCTCTCAAATTCCTGCATCCCAAACCTTTGCTCCTAAAGGCAGCTGTCTGGAGAGGGAATTCAGTGTCCCAGAGTCTGTCTTTAGGTGATCCGCTGTAGCTGACTTTCCCAAGGAGACCTGATGGGAGGTGATGGACAAGTTACATTCCACATCCCATATGAGTTTTGGAAGTGGAATTCACCTGGCGTTTCCAGGGAAATGTTCTTCCCCAGCAGAGCATTGTAGAGACAGCAGAGGAGGGGGTGGGTGGAAAGACTATCAAAGGCAAGGATTTGTAACAGTGACTTATTCTGCAGCCTAAACATTCATGAGAGGCTGGAGCCTCCTAATCTGAGCATGGAATGCAGCTCCTTGTTTGTCTAAAGCCTGTTTCCTCGTCACACAGTGGCACTATAAATGCTTTGAACCCCTGCTGCTCTGCCTTCCTCGCAGGAAGGTTCAGCCTCTACTGGGGATGTGTGAGAGGAAGTCATTATCAATAACAACCTCGGAATTAAAAGCATAGGTAGGGATAATATTGCCTTACAAATGGGCTCCTCTCCCAGAGGGATTGCACAGGCTGGGGTGTAATGATATTAAGGAGCATATATGTGGGAAAATGAATTTTCCTGGGCTCAGAAGGCAGCCTGGGAAATCCCACACTGGAGCTGGAGGAGGCACTTGGCACTGAATTTGGAGCTGAGTGGACCTTGGATGATTCCAGAATCCAATTTGGAGGCTGGGATGGGTCCTGAGGGACCTATGGCAGCCAGGGCAGTGGGATATTTTGTCACAAGAAGAGTGGCTTGCAGAGACAGTGTTTGTGCTTTCCTGCTTCATCCTCCCACTTGGGAATATTGATAAAGCAGTCTGAGGTTATTAATCCCTCCCTCCACACCTTAAAATCTGCTCCACTCAACTTCTTTAGGTCCTTCCCTGCCCATGGCACTGCTCAAGCCCCATCTGTTCTCAGGAGTGGTGTGATATTTACTCCCAGCAGGACTTCTGTTAAATCCTGACACTGGTCAGGTTCAGGGCAGTGCAAAATACAACAGACCATTTGTTCCCTTAGCAACACCTACAGAAAATTAGGAGTCCACCCCCCAGAGTTCGGAGGTACCACTGGTCAGAACATACAGCTCTGTTTTCCATAAGGGGTTTGGAAAGCAGGTCGGAATGGTGATTGGCAACATATCAGTGACTATAGAAATTTAAGCATGACTAAAAGTGGGGATATTTTTCACTGATAATTTGGGACAGTGACTTTATAGCTGTTTTCAGTAGATTTAACCAGGCACATATATATTACGAATGTAATGTATTGTCTTCTCTCAAACAAGTAGCTCTATTTACTGACATTTAAATTTAATTCTGACCTTGTGCAGGGCAAAGATGGTAAATAGCTTCAAATGAAAAGTGTAGAGTAAATTCTGAAGAGTTCACACCCTTCAAGTCATTGGGTTTTTTACAAAGTGAAACACTGTGTCTTAAAACAACGATTTTGTGTTCAAGTTGCCTTGGCTTTTTAAAGGCCTGAATAACAGCGCAATGAAGAGCCGCAGCTCAGCAGCCAGCCTAAAATGTAGAGGGTTTGTTTTGCTGGAAAGGACAATAAACATGGTGTTATTCCAGTGAGAGCTCTGGGGGCACCCAGGGCCACCCCACTGACCAACCTACACAGCCAGCCATGGCACAAAGTCATGTGTGGCTTTTCCCATTGATATTTGGGATGGCTGAGGCACTGGCTGAGGCTCCATGGGCGGATGGAAAAGGCCAAAGGGAGAGTGAGTTTCTGGGCAGATCTGTTGTGGTCATTGCTGGGTGAAACAAGCACTGTGAAGACAGAATCAATGTTGCTGACAAGTGTTCTGACTCCCGGGGCCGCTTCGTGGGCGTCTCGGAGGCAGCAGCGTCACTCCCAGTGCTCCGGGTGAATTGGGCACAGGGATTACTTCAGGGAATTTATAATCTTTGCTTTATCAGAAAGGGACCCTTGTCAAGATCAGCTGCCCCAAATCTGACCTGCAATTAAAGGGAAAAAAGCAAAGGTGGAAAATCTGTTTGCACAGTGAATATATTTTTGCTTTCCCTGACTCTCTGCTTCCCAAAACCTCAGGGCCACCCTGGTGACAGGACAGCTCCTGGCTGCTGCTGGCCAAAGTTCCTGCCCTTCCCCTCCTGATCCCAAACTGAACACAGTGTTCAAGAGCTGCTGGGACAGGGAAGAGCAGGGCAGGTCCAGCCCCCCTCCCACGTGGTGCAGAGTCAGCTGGGTTGTGATGAAGGATTTGGCTGATCCAATTAGGGAACATTAGCAAGTCCAATTTTTTTAAATACTGTTTTTCTCTGTAAGCCATCACTCCAAGTGCTGACACACTCTGCATATCTATAAGACTTCCTGGCAGGTAATTTGAAGGGACTCTCTTCTCTTTCAACTTTACCCTTCCTCTGCTATTTGCTGCCAGTTATCCAAATCCAGCTTTTTCCATAGCTTCCTGCTGCCTTCATTCCCTGGGCATAGCATCCAGCGCTGCTGCTCTCTGGGCATGGAGGTAGCAGAGCTTGTTACTCCCCTCCTGGTCCTCCCTGGTTTTCATTGCCTCTTTTTCCCAGCACAATTAAATAAGTCACAAGAGACACTCCAGATGCCTGATTAGTCCAGTCACTAAATGAAGTTTTAATGAACTCTTATGTAAGTACAGGTATATATTTTTCTGGCTTAGAGTCAGTGTGATAAAAAGGGATTTAATGATTAGAAGTAATTAACCCATCCTGTCCCTGTGGGAGTGTAGGCAAACAGCAGAGTTTTCACACCTCAATTTATTCACCTTTGCAGAGGACAGAGCAGTTTCTTGGCTGTAAATGTGGGTCCAAATGGTGTAGTCACAACAAAAGATATGCTGAAATTAATCATGATTTTCATGGGAGAAAAAAGGAAGGGTGAAATTACTGAATGGAGTTTCTGGGCATTCATCATCTGGTTTGGGTTGTCTTGTGCTGTTTTGCATTTTGCATATAAATAAGCTTTCTGCAAGGAGGACCTTGCAGAAGTGTCACAGAAACTCCCTAAAAATTATATGGAAAAGATGCCTCAGGTCGCTGTGTTTGTGAGCTGGACTGTCCTCCAGAGGCAGAGGCTGGAAGTGGTGTTTGAGGTGCTTCTGCAGTCACTCTAAACCCCTCTGGGGGGATTTGAAGTTACCTGGAGTGAGCTTGGCTCGGGCTGGGCCTGGTAGAGGCATGGCAATTGAATCCAAGGTCTTTACATCATAAAGTCCTTTTATTATATTTTTTTCTCAATGCCTAGGAGCTTTTGCATGCCTGGAGAGCATTCAGATAAATTAAAATCCTATTACTTTCCTCTGGCATAAATATCAAAGTGAATCAAGCCCAGCCATGTCCTCTAAAGGAGACAAGCACAAATAATTGGAGGACCACACTCCTACCTTCTAATATTCCTTTTCAAGTCGGAGGAATATTGACTTTTTGGAGGTTACAGTGTTCTTTGGTCTAATTAACACAGAGGGACTAATAACTTTTATAACTTACCATATGCTAATGCAAATTGAAAGATACATATTGCTTAATTACAGCAATGGAACTTAAATTTTTTATACTTTCTCCTTGCCACCACTAAACTTCCATCACTGCCACTGCATGTCTGGGGCCATCAGCTCCAAAGGTGTGGGTGTTCCACAGCTTCAGAGCACTCAGGAGAAGGGGAAAAGTCCCCCTGGACACAACAGAATGTGCAACAAGGGCAGAGAAGGGAGATCACTTGCAGCAATGTCCGTGCTGGAGGGAGCTGAGCAGATCTGGCCCAGCCACATGACATTTCCCAGCAGATAATCACTGAGCTCCCTGGCATTTCAATGAGCACAGTTAATTTTAGCCTGATGAAAAATGTTGTCTTGACAGCCCCAGGGGCTGGGATATCTCTGCCCACTGAGGAGGTTCAGGCCATGAAGCAGCACTGGCAGATTCGCCTCTGCTCGGGATGAAATCCTATCAAAGCCTGGGGAGATTTTGGGGTTAGCAGAGCACCCTCTGTGTCCCCCTGTGCTCTCCCGTTAACCTTCAGACGGCTGGGATGGGATGTTTGCCAAAAACCAGCATCTTTCCACAGCTGGAGAGAGCCTTTGGTGGTAACCAAACAGCTGCAGGTGCAGATTTGGGGCGATGAGGCCTGGTTTTACTGGGAACCAGGAGCAGTGTCCCTTTTCCCAGCATGTGGCGGGCTCAGCTCCAGGTGCAGGAGCAGCAGGCTCCGAGAGCCCCGGCCCGTGCTGCGCCGGCTCCTCCTGCTCCCCGGGCAGCGCGGGTCCCGCTGATCGTGATGGCAGGAAAGAGCCTTACTGGAGAGTTCCCTGGCACTTGTTTTACACCCCAGCGCTTCCTCTGCTCTCAGATGTGGTGAGACACCTGCTTTAATACACGCCACAATCTATTCTGGATCTTTTCATCTGCTGGGAGGCAGAACGGAGCTGTTAAGGGAGGATCCCCAGCTGCCTTAAGCTGGAACAGGCACAGCTCAGTTACTGATCTGTGGCTCCAACCCACAGACAAAAAATCCACTTCTTACGATTCTGCTGTAATGAAATTATCATTAAAACTCTGAAAGGTTTATTGCACGACTTGAAACCAGGACACAGTACCCTGGTCTCCAGCATCTATAAATCCTGGAACTGGTTCCAGCTTTATTGAAAACTTGATGTATCTTCTTCTAACTTCAAACAAGTTCTTTCTCTGGTTTCTATTAAAATGGAGTTTTGTTTGCAACACATAGCTGAGCTGCTGCATTAAGAGATGAGAAAGCTTCAACTAAAAGTTGACATCTGAAGATTTCTCATATCATTCCATGTTTTCCACAATGGACAGATTGCACACATTTATATGAAACATACTTTTTCATTTTTAAACCAGATTGTTTAGGAGAAGATGAAATTTCTAATGGTTTTACAATCCAGAAACTATGATAGAGTTGAAAAATATATATCAGTGACTTCAAGTACATCTACTTGGACTGAAAGAAGGAAAATGAGGATATAGGACCATGAAAATGATGGGATGGAGCAGCTCTCCTATGAGGCAGGGCTGAAACAACTGGGATTGTTCAGAAGAGAAGGCTCCAGGGAGACCTCAGAGACCTCTCCCAGGGCCCAAAGGGGCTCCAGGAGAGCTGGAGAGGGACTTGGGACAAGGGCTTGGAGTGACAGGACACAGGGAATGGCTTCCCACTGCCAGAGGGCAGGGATGGATGGGATATTGGGAAGGAATTGTTCCCTGTGAGGGTGGGCAGGCCCTGGCACAGGGTGCCCAGAGAAGCTGTGGCTGCTCCTGGATCCCTGGGAATGTCCAAGGCCAGGTTGGACAGGGCTTGGAGCAACTTGGGATAGTGGAAGGTGTCAATGTTTAATATCCTTTCCAACTCAAACCATTCTGGGATTATGTATTCTTTTGGCATGAAGTTTATTTAAATGAAACCCCCAAATATCATTCTCTATAGCTGCACCATTTAAACCCAAAATGTGTAGTTATATCTTCTTTAAGGAAAGTATTAACAGCCTTTGTCAAGGCCATACATACTATGGTTAATTCTGCAAGAAATTTGGAGAATCTGAAATCTCTCTTGAGTTCTTGTGCTCCCCAAAGTGTCAGTGCTTCAGGGCCACATGAGTGATGTAGAAGAGCAGTAATGTCACAGCTGGTGTGGTACCCAGATCTGAGTGTGTTTGCAGCCAGCAGCTGCACTTGGTGGTCCTTGTGGCTTCCTCCCAAGTCAGGATATTCTGAATTCTGATTCTACTTGATGGATGGGAGCATATGGCAAATGATTCCCTATACCCATGACATCCCACAAATTCAGATATATAATAATTCTGCAATTAAACAGGTGATTTTTTCAGGGATACACAGAGGTCCAAGTCTTGGGGATTGCTGTGCTCCACTGCAAGGTGAAACTGGGATATTCCAAGCACAGAGGGTGTATGTCGTGTTCCAGTGGCAAGTGGCTGCATCCATGTGCTCTTAATAAAAATAAGGTTTATTGTTTCCACACCTCTTCTGTCATCTTTTCGCAGTCACAAAGGCAATAATTAGCTAGGGACATTACAGATGCATTAATTAACCAGGCTGGAGAGCACAGGGCAGCCTGCAAAGCAGGCACTTAATGGAATTTGAAGCAGAGACAATGGTGTTGTTTACTGGGTGATGTGGGAGTTGCCAAGCAGTGTGTCCCCACGCAATTAAACACCACTGCACATGTGCTAAAAAGGAATATTTGAATGGGATTATGGAGCAATTACAAGTTGTCTTATTGTGCTGGCTCAGTGTCCCACTGGGGTTACAGAAAGCAGCTCCTGCAGGAAGCTGGCAGCAGCAGTGTTTGGTTGCTGAAAGCTTTCCATTGTTCCTGCCCTAATTGAATACTTAGAGCAGAACTGGGACAGTGTTCCAAGAGCTTGGGTTCACTCAGGTGCTCCTCCAGGGAAGGAGCTATTTCAGGCCTGGATTATAAGGCAGGAGTTCCCTTAGAGAGCCCCAGGCCCTCACATTTCACAAGGATGCCCCATCTTTGCCGTGGGGTCTCCTTCATGGTACCTTGATGCAGCACTTGGAAAACCAGGATAAGAATCAGCTGGTTCATTCACAGAACTGATCCTGGAGCCTGCAGAGTCTCCTCTCTGGCTCTCCTTGCTGGCTCTGGAGGAGGCACTTGGAGGCCTTTGGGATTTCTGGTGCCAAACCAGCTCTGTCCAAAGAGAAAAGGACTAGTTTATCTTAGCCAGCTGCTGGTTTCCAACCTCCTGGCATGAGGCGGCACCAGGAAATGAGATTAGCCCTGCAGCCCTGACCCCCAAACAGCAGGAATAAAAGCCCTTGCCCAGGGAAATCAGTGTGTGATCAGTGCCAGTGACACAGCTCCCCTGGGAAAACCTGTACCGGGACTGGGAAATCAGCAGGACTCCTGGGGCTTCCAGGGAGTGTGGAGCTGGCCCAGGGCAGGAGGGCTGACTCTCTTCACCCCGAGGGCTGGTGATGCTGCACATTGTAGAGCCACCAAAGCCAGGAGTGGCCTCGAATTGTTCTTTAGCTCTAAAGAAAAAGCTGAGAGTATCTTCAAAAGATGCTGAACTTCCACAGAGCTTCTCCTTAAGGCAGCAACACTTGGGGTGATTTTTAATTCCCTGGCTCTGTTTTTCATGGCAGCCTCTGCACTTCCCAGTTCCTCCCAGCCCAGGAAGCAGGCACGCTGGAACACTGTGACTAACACTGTACTTGTTGTTCCTGCCCAGAAGCAAACACTCCTGCAGATCTTCTTGAGGGGAAAAATGGGTTTTCAGTCTGTGCTACAGAACTGCAGATGTCTCAGCATTGCGTGGGTCACCATCTCTTCCCCTTTCAAGGAACAAAATACTCCTGGCCTGGTAGATTTAAACCAAGGAAAGCAGTAAGAGACTTTCAGCTTTGCAGAGCACTTGCCTGTGTGGGTGTCTTTTAATGGTCTGTAGCAATTATAAGAACAAAATATTCCTCTTTTCACAAAGGTGGGGGTTTTTTAAAAGGAAAGGGGTTTTCTGATTACTCTGAGCTTTCAGTCACTTACAAGCTCACAGAGTGAGAATATGTGATGTGCTCTTCCCTGAAGCATCTGACACTGAGATTTTTCCCCCTAGGCATTACTTTAGATTTCTGTCCATGTGCTCTGGGCTGCAGGAATTAGACTTGAAAGTATGGGCCAGAAACTGGATCGAGTGCATGTTTTGAATGTATTCAATTTAGGCCAATCTCTCACTCTCCATGAGAGAACAGTGGGAGGAAGTAGCTTTTCACTGGAAATTAATTCCAAAATCAAAATATGATTAGGACAAAGAGAAGCCAAATGTTTGGAGGAGAAGTCACCCTTGACATTGCAAGGTGATTCTAAGAGGATTTGCTCACAGGTGTGCTTATCCCTGCTCTGCAAAGCTTCTCTTTAAACTTTTTCAGAGTAAATAAACTCTGATCCATGGGGCTGAGAAGCAGCTTGACAAGTATCAGTTCCCTGTTAGCCACCGTTTATTCAATGCACAATCCATCAATCCAAGAGATTGAACCCTCCAGGGGAATTTGAAAGACAGCTTGGTTGGGAACCTCTCACCTTTTGAGTGTACATCCAGGTGTGTGCAGGTCACATCCCTGTGTGACCAGGGAGTTGTGTCACTGCTGCACAGGGAACTGTGGCACTGCTGCCCAGGAATTGTGGCACTGCTGCAGGGAAATTCTGGCATTGCTGCACAGGGAACTGTGGCACTGCTGCCCAGGGAACTGTGGCACTGCTGCAGGGGAACTGTGGCACTGCTGCCCAGGGAACTGTGGCACTGCTGCAGGGGAACTGTGGCACTGCTGCCCAGGAATTGTGTCACTGCTGCAGGGAAATTCTGCCATTGCTGCACAGGGAACTGTGGCACTGCTGCAGAGGAGGAGGGATGGAGCCAGCCCCAGAGGAGGGCAAGGCAGTGGCTCCTATGCTCAGGGCTGTGCTCGTCGGGGCTGGGGCAGCACTTGCAGGGCTGGGGGTTGTTCCAGTGGAATCCACCGGGAGCTGTTGGTGTCAGCCACACAAACAACACCTCAGCAGAGCACAGTGAGGAAGAGAGAAGCTGCTTAGAGGTCCCAGCCTGCAAACCCCTAAGCACAAGGTTAAGGAGGTGGAAGATGCAGAGGTGAATGCATCCCTTTCCTTTTGGTTGTTCATGATAGAGGCTTCTGTGAGGCTTATTAAGCCAAGACTTTTCTGTGTCCCAGAGCAATCAGGTATGAAAATGACATGAAAGTGCTTTAAAGTTCCAGGCGTGGTTGGGTGAGCACATAAGGAAGCTTTGCCTCTAACATCCCTCTCTTTCCACCCAGGGATGACTTGCCAGGCTCGCAGCTCCTACATGGACACCGAGGTGCTGTGGGGACACCGCTTCACCCCCGTGCTCACGCTGGAGAAGGATTTTTACGAGGTGGACTATAACAGTTTCCACAGCACCTATGAGACCCACACGCCCGTGTGCTGTGCCAAGGAGCTGGCCCAGTCCCGCCGGGAAGGGCAGCTCCTGGGCCACCTGCCCAGCCTGGGCCGGAACACAGGGACAGCCAGGGAGGACGAGGAGGAGGAGCAGGAGGAGGAAGGCAGGGAGCCGGCGGGACTGAACGGAGCCAACGGGACAGCGGGAGAAAGGAAGGAAGAGGTGCCCGTATAACCCCAGGCCCCCTGGAGCACAGACACCCTACAGTCCCATGCACCCTACTGGGCCACTGGACTGGCCAGCCAGGACCTGACTGGGAGCCAGAGCTGGGATTCGTGTCCAGCTCTGCTGCCTGCTGCTCATCCTGAGAGTCACTGCACTGCACCTCGCCTCAGTTTCCCTCCCTTTTCCTGAGGCTCTGAGCTTTGCCCTCCTCTGCAAAGCATCTTGATGTCCATGGACAAGGCCCACTCTTCTCATCACTGTTAAAACCGAAATTCTCAGCACTGGTTGTTTCAAAAGGTCTACATAGGACGTGCAGAACTCTGACCCTCTTGCCCAGGGTGTTTAACCAGTCCAGAATGTCCATCTCAGTATGAAGAATGTGGTTTCATACCTTCACTTAATTTGTGAGTCAATGTATTGTAGACATTGTTACAGCTAAATTAAAAGAAAAGGAAAAAATCTCTCTGCTATGTAGTGAAATGTTTTGCCTTCATGAATTTTAGGGTTTTCTTCCAGGACCACAGCCATTGGGATTTATTTCCTGCAAAATGTCTGGCATGAGCAGAACCCCTTTCCCTGCAGGCCTTTGACATGTTTATCCAATGTTTTGTCTTCTCCAGCTGAGTTTTGTGTACTCTTTTCATGGAATCTCTGACACATTTCATAGGCTACCCATGGCCAGAGAAGGTTTAGATTTTGCCCCAGTGAAGGCTTTTTTCTGGCCTGAATGTCCCAGTTGCATTTTCAACTGATGATTTAAAACAAAGGAAGTAGCCCCCTGGGTGTTGGAATGTTCTGGAATTTCAGAGGCTCTGGAGTAGGGAGACTGGGTAAGGGGCAGTTTGCAAAATTCGTTCCTCTTCTGCAAAGCACATATTTAAAACAAAGGTTGAGGTGCTGATGTTCCTGCAGCTAATGGGAACACACTGACATAACTGAAGCCAACAATTTTGATCTTTAGAAAGAGGCAGAGAACCAGATTTCCCAAAGAAGATTGTCTCATGCAGAAAGGGAAGGAAGAAAAGCCATCTGTGTGATGAAATATTTCCACAGATTTCAACAATAGAAAAAAAAATGGCCTTGTTGGGGAAAATCTCTTCCCTTGCTCTTCAAACTTTGGTGGAAAAAATAGGCTACCTGCAGAATTACTTCTTAATAAAATAAAATGAAGAATACATAATATGCAAGAGTTATTTTCCATAGAGAAAGGACTGTATCTTTATCTGGGGAATAAATGTGCGTTGTCTGGACTGAGCTGCATGCTTGGGATCTGAAAATACAGTTTTGCCTTTTGATTTTAATACAAAGACAAGATAAACTAAAATAGAAAGCAGTGGTCTTATTGCCACGGAACCAAGGAGGAGAATACAATCTGTAGGGGTCAGGGATACTGTTTATTTAGAGATGCAATCTTACAACGTAGGCAACAGAGAAATTTGTGGGAGTTTTTCTGAGGGGGTGGAAAAATAACCATGACATGGCTCTGTTGTGCTCAAACCATGTTAGGAGCCAGCAGCCAGCCTGGCCTCCAGGGTACAGGAATTACCTCTCAGCTATACTGCACATTTCCAAGGGAAGTAACTTCACTGGAAATGCTCATCAATTCTAGAAAGCATCTTGCAGCCTTGGAGGGGGCAGAACTTTTCCAGAGGTCTCATTTTTGGTTTTCTGCTCAGGTTCTTCTTTTTCCATCCTGAGTCTCAGAGGAACAGAGAGAAGAAAACAGAGAGAAAAATGAGATCCTTAGAATGGCTTGTTCATTTCCTGAGACCTTCTCTTCTCACCCCACCTCTGCAAGATAATTATGTGTCAAAAATCAAAACTGGGTTTCAGATTTTCTTCCTCTGTAGCCGATCTCCTAATGCAGGAGGTGGAAATGGAAAGTAAAACTGCAATGGGTCTGTGCAAGTCAGAGGCAGTTTGAGCCCTCGGAGGGATGTTACCTAAGCTCTGCCCAAGGAGCTGCCTGGTCCAGCTCAGCTGAACATGAAAGAGGTTTGATGGGTTCCTCCTGTGAGGCCAGAGACAGAGAGGCTGGACATTGGCACTGGACTCTCTGCATCTTTCTCCTTCCTGGCTCTTGCCTTCCAGACAGAAGGTGGCCACCCACAAATATCCCAAAAGTTCTTTTGTCTGCTCATTGCCCTGGAGATTTCATCCCACAAAACTGCTCCTTCCTAAGACTGGGAATTTGTATATCCTCATGCAGAGGATTTGGGTTGTTGCTGGCTGGATATCTGCTGAAGGGTTGATTGTGCAAATCCATCCCAGGGCATGGGGGGTAGGATGAGACTTGTTCTGTGTTTGGAATCTGCAAATATGCTCCAGTGGCTTCCTGAACTGGGGCTTCAAACAGGGTTTGCGTGAGCTGAGCCCATAACTTCTCTGGTCCTGGAGGATGGGAGAAACACCCTCCTACATTCCTCACTGAGCTGAGCAGATCCAGGGCAGGGGATCTCCAGGGCTGGAGGCACCCCATGTTTCCTATAGTTTCAAACTGTATTTTCGTGTTGTGCAGCCTGGCCACCACTTCTGGGGCTTCAGGGACCCTTTCCAAAGCCTGTCAGACAAGCCCCAGGGCTGTCCTTTTCCTGAAAGAGATTTAATTTAGTGAGTGTACTGACCTTTTTTGAAAGTGAGGGAGAGCACTTCTTCCAGAATTATGATCTCTGACAATTGGATCTGTTTCCCTGCTGTTCACCAGTATGTGCAGGACAATAAACCATGGGAATAAAAGCATAATAGATGCACTCTTTGCTGTAATGAACATTTAAATAGAAAGCTGCATCTCTTATGGGAGTTGAAATAGCTCACACAGATACATCCACCCCTGTAAATATCCCATATAAACTCTACCACTCATCAATGTACTTTAAAAAATGTTAACTAATACTCCACAAGAAACATTTATAACCTGTAAGCACGCTATTCACCCATGAATAACCGTTCACAGTTCTATAATGGACCCAGTAAATAAGCTAAAAATACATATTCAAAACATGGGAAACATCTGCTTTATGAATGTATCACTGATAAGCCAAATTCACAGCAGAATGCTTCCACAACTCATGCAGGAGCCACTTATGCATAACAGGGGCTCTCAGAAGCTGCCAGTGCTGTGTGTGCAAACATTTCCACCTGAATCTTGCATTTTAACACAGCACCTGAGGGCTGGGTTATTAAACATGAGCCCAGGTGCTTCCATACACACAAATGTGCACATTGTGTCCCCAGCAGGCAAAGCTGCACCTTCTGAGCATTTCCCAACACCACAGAGCCAGACCCTGCATGGTGAAGCACAAACACAGCAGTGCAGAGCAGGGAAGGAGTTGGATTCCTGGGTGTGCTCCTGCCCTGCAATCATCCATGAGAGCTTTGGAGTAGCCAAAAGCTGCATTTCCTGTGCTTTGTTTTCCCTCCTGTGCAGGATGGCTGGGGAGCACCTGTCTAAAAGGAGAGCTGAGGGGGCAATGGAGCAGGCAGGGGCAGCACAGCAGAGGCTTTGTGCTCAGTGGGGTTTTGTGAGAGGCTTTGGGAATGCACTGGGAGAGAGCCCTGTCCACCCTGTGGTTTTATTTTATTAGTTGCTTTCCCGGACCCAGCCTTTGAACTGTTCTGTCCTTGGGCAGGGCCACTGGTGCTCATGGAGGGGCAAACTGGCCTGTGGGCCTTGGGTGCTTCTTTCTCCTGTATGAATTCCCATATTTATGCATATTAAGACTTTTCATTTTGACTGGAGTTAATTTCTTAGACTGATCTGAAGATATTGTGGAAAAAACCAGCTCTTGCCTCGGCAGATGGTTCTGGGCAGGGGTTAATCAATATCCCTCTTGGAAATGTACCTTTATTTTTCATTTTAATTATCCCGGTTTTAATTTTCACTCATTGCAAGACTCATCACTCATTTTAGGCTTAAATTTGCTGCCTCATTGTTTTCTCTCTCTTGTTACTATGAATATATTTCCATCAGAAAGGGTGGATCATGGAGCTAAGAGAAAAGAGAATGTTATTTATGATCAAGTAATTAATACCCAGTGATCAGCTCTGTTTGCTGCCAGCCATATCTCCTGCAATATATGAGGGGCAGGTTGCCAGGATGTGTTAAGCAGCAGTTTGGTGGATGATAGAGAAGATGTTTAATTAAGGTAGAGGGAAACCAGGCAGACTTTCAGAAAAGTGGTTCCATTCAGAGGCCAGTGAAGCAGTGATGAACTACTGAGAGTCTCTTGAAGTGACACCAGTCAGGGCTTCATTTCCAGGAGTGCCTGGTCATCACTTTGGTGGCTCTGAGGAGCAGCATAATCCAGATGTTGGCATTTTATTTCATGAGCAAGTCAGGGCTGAATTCTGATTTCATTTTGAGCGATCATTCTCTCTCAGGGAAATGAGAAAAGGTTCCAGGGGAGCCCAATGGGTCCCTCAGCTTTGCCAACAACTATCAGACCAGAACTTGATTCTTAAATCCTGCTTTAGGGAATGGAGGGGAAAGTTGCACTTTCAGACACTGTTGTGCATTAGAAAATGCACTCAGGGGTGTCTGTGATGAACAACTGGTGCTGGTGGATAATTTCTGATGAAAAGTGAGACCTAATTCTGCAGCTTTGCTGAAGGAAGTTTGTTATTCTCCTTGCAGGACTGAGCTCTCCTGCTTAGCTGGAACCAGGCAGCACAAACAGTAACTGCTTTCCCAAAAAGATGAAATCCAAAGTTCCACTAAAATCTGTGCTTCACATGTTGGGGTGAATGCAGTTCTAGAGCTGCTCCAGTTTAGCAAGCACTGAAGGTGTGAGCAAATACTGATTCTGGTTCAGTGGGGTGATCTGAAAGAATGAATAAAAAAAACCAACAGCCTGGTTTCATTAATTCCAGTAAAACCAGGAGAACTCCTCAGAATCAGAGCTGTATTTTGGTTGGATTAGTGATATCAGAACCAGGACATGAAGTGATTGTAAAGCTCTGCTTTAACTTACAAGTCTTTGCACCATGGTTCATCTCTGAGTAGGACAGAGGAGGAAATCAAGGACCCTTCTGTACATGGGAATGAAAAAGAGCTGATCAGTGCAGCAGAGTGGGATTTGCTGCTCTCTAGATGTCTCTCAAATCCCAAAAGAACAGGATGACCTCCTGGTGCAAAGAGAGGCAGGTGTAGCACTGCACAGCAAAGAGCTGAGCCTTTCCTTTAATGAATACTGTAAATAACAGCGGGTGAGAAGGAGGGGAGGCCTTGAGCCATTACACAGGACTTGTTTGCCCCAGGGGTGACAAGAGCCTGGTGTCTGCTCAATGAAGCCAGAGCTGGTCTGTTCCAAGCAGCAAAGGGAGACAGCAAGGCGTTCCAGCTCAGGGAGCTCCATCCTTACCCAGTTTGTGTCAGATTTAACCAAGTCTTTTTTCCTACCAAATAGGGCAAGTTATTTAAGGAAGGGTGATTCAAAATTGAAATAATTCTATCCTTTCAAGCCTCATCTTGTAATTGAAATATTCATAAAGCTCTTCATTCAGCATAAGACCATTGCAGGAATATTTTGAGGATTTCATGCCTTTTTCAGTTACAATGTGCAAATTCAGCAAGACTAGCCTGCATTTTAGGAGTGCAAATGCATCATATTTTTGACCTGTCTTTCTTTCGTTATATTTTCCTTTATGGGATTTTCATCAGATTGAAAGAAATTGTGTTTTTATTGTGTGTACAAACAGCAGTTATGGGCTAGGCTGAGAATCTAGTGTCAAAACCCACTAATCTTGAAATCTGTTCTTAATTTTACTCAGGTCCTCATATCCTGTGTGGATTTAGAGATGAAAACTAAATGCAGATAAAGCGCAAGGTTAATAAAAAATGTATTTCCATCCCAAAGAGGAGGAAATGCTTCCACAATTCCACTTTTTTTACCTCAGTACTCAGAAGTGCCTCATGTCCTGGCGTGATCACTGAGTAGGGGGACAGCAGTTCCCACTGCCCAAAAGTGCAAGAAATGCACTGTAGGAAATCCTAGCAACGGAACTAAAAGCACCTGAGGAGAATCAGAATGACACCTCCACCCTCCACGTTTCTGCAGATTTTTTTTCTCCTCACTGAATGAGGAGAAAAACTCGCAGTAGCAGGAAAATTAATGATGGTGAAAGCTCCTGAGTGCTCACCCCCATGTGTGTTCTGGGTTGTTCCATCGCGTGTCCGTCATTTTTGTGCCAAACAAATGAGCAGCACAACCACACTGAATCCATGCCCCATCTGCCTCCTGTTCAGAGCAAGGCTCAGCTGCTTCCCTGCTCCCAGAATAGAAGGAGGGGAGGCAGTGCCAGGTGCAAGCAGAGACAGCCTTGGCCTGCTGGACCCTTCCAGGGAGCCCAGGAGGGGTTTGTCCTTCCCTGGCAAAGCCTCTCCATGCTGCCAAGGCAGATAAGGGACAGAAAGAGCACTTGGGAGAGGAGAGGGAGCAGGGCCAGGACCTCGATCTCGTGGGGCTGCTGGGACAGGCCTCCCAATAGCAGAGAGGGGGCATTTTTCCACACTGATTTTCAGGATGTCAGGTTTTATTGCATATGGGCTGTTTGCTGCCCTGTGCTTCACCCACTCAGTTCCTCTACCCATCTGCTGCCAGGAGAGCTCAAATCCCAGGGTTGTGTCTACAGAGCCTGACCTGGGCAGCTCCTCCTCCATTACACATCCAAAATTCAGCACCTGTGCAACTCCTCCTGCATTGCACCCCCAGAAATCATCCCGTGAGCCCAGTGAGGAACTGGTCCTGGCTGCTGTCCCTGACCAGCCAGCCCAGCACAAAGAGCTGCCCCTCACTCCACACAATGTGGGGAAGGCACCGTACTCAGGTGCTGACTCCAAGTGACTCTGCACAATTCATATGTGGCTTTGTGGGATCTGTTCAGGCTCTGGCTCAGGAAGGCCCACAAGCATGTCCTGAATTTTAAATGGGTTGGGTTTTAGAGCTGGGGCTTTATGGCTGCAATTTAATTGAGGCTGGAGCTGTTTCTTAATCCAGGTTTGTACAACAGTGGAGTGGGGCACTGGCACAGGATGTCATGCAGCCCTTGAGAGCAGGGTGGGACATCTCCCTGTGGCTGTTTCATCAGCATGGTCATGGATGTTGGGGAAAAGGACCAAGAAAAACTGTGTCCAGATAGGGGAAAGCCCTGGAAATATCAGACCATGCAACCATGCAAACTTGGGACATTTCCCACCTGTAAAACCTGCAGGCCCTCAGGATTTTCCTTTCAGAAGGTGGAGTCTACAAACTAAATCCCCAGTGGGATTTGGGGCATATCTGCACAAGGCAGCCTGGCAGAGGTGGGAATGATTCCTCATCCCCAGGGCTGAGCTGTCCCTGCACCGTTCCCCTACAGGGAACATGATCAGCCCTTGCCTTGTTTTGGTGGTGAGCAGGGGGATCTGTAGTGTTCTGAGCAAGAGCAGGTTCCATACCTGGAACAGTAATTGCTCCATTTACATAAAACATATCCATCAATTGCCTGAGTTTCTGTAGTCCCTAACGAGCTCCCTGCCTCCCCAGACCTTGCCTGCCTCAGGCTTTATTTATAGGCTCTCCTGACCTTTTCGTTACTCAGAGCCTCTCATGGATCCTGTCCTCTGTATGTTACCACATCACTTTTTCTTGTCCCATCTGACATTTAATTTTTATTAACTGTGGTGTGAGGTAAAGCTGGGTTTTTTTGTTTTCCACACTGTTTTCTTCTCTTGCTCTCCAGGCCATAGAAAGTCATTCCAGAATTGGGAGAATTTTTTTCCTTGACATTCTGAGATTTTCCAGCAGGACACGGAAGATTAAACCTGGATTTAAGGTTAATAATGTCTCCCTGAGCCTATGAGAACTGTAAAGTGGGTACATGAATACAAGCCACTGCTGACCTACAAGGGTCTAAGTGTGGGTCAGTGTCTTGTACACACCTGAAGGTGACCACTGGTCACTGGAAAGCCCCTCTGCACCTCCTGGTTCTTGAATGGCTGGCTCTCATTCCAGTTTGTGCAAAAAGCAGGAGCATACATGGGAATTTGGGCGTGATGGAGACATGTAGTTTTCCAGCCATGCTTAACATGTTTGCCACACCCTTTGCTGAGGAATCTCTTGTTGTTACTCATTTAACTGAATAATCACATTAACTCGAACAGTTTAAGCAGAAAACATCCAAACCAGGAATATTTGTGAGAGATGGATGAAAAAATACTTCTGTTGGGAAGTTCCTACCAATTAACAGCAGCCTTCATTCACTCTTGGTTGATGTGTTGTCTCCTGAACTTTACTGGCTAATTAAAAAGTCCTTCCTTCAAAAAGATGAAATCCTCCTCATCTTTTTGGTGACTCACGGTGTGTGTTTCAGTGAGAAGTGCCTCACGCTTCATTTATAGCCTGCGTGAATCTGTATACAAACATGTTTATGCAAACATTTATTGGAATGGATCCATAGCTCAGTTCTGACACTAATGGACAGTACAGAAACATGAGCTAATGCCAAATCTCACTAAATTAAATCCTTAAATTCTGTTCAATAGAGCAGCTAAATTCGCAAATGATAAGAGGGAGACTCTCAAATGCAGGCACTGGGATGAGTGGCTCTAGAGCAGAGCTCTCCAGAGGGATGCACAGGGGGCTCCAGCCCAGGGACTCTCGGGAGCAGAGAGAGCTGCCAGGAGTCCCCAGCTAGTGCCAGAGGCAGGAGGGTGGTGGCCAAGCTCCCCCAGCCATGGAGAAGCCTTAAGGAGACCCAGCACACACTGCTGGGGGAGGGACAGGCTGTGGGTACTTGTACCTGAGCTTCGGTAAAGCCTCTGACAGCCTTTGCCAGAGTGTTCTCCTGAGGAGCCCTGAGCTCACGGCTGGGCCAGGTGTGCTCAGGTAGAAGCTGCCCGACACCAGGCCCAGCAGATAGTGGGGAATGAATTACATCTAGCTGGCAGCTGGGCAGTGCTGCTGCTCCCCAAGGCTCAGTCCTGGGAGCAGGCCTGATCGACATCTCTACCAGGCACCTGGTGAGGGGATGGTGGGCACCCCGAGTCGGGGCATGGGTGACACCGAGCTGGGTGAGGTGTGGGTGTGCTGCAGCGTGGGGAGCTCTCAGAGGGATGGGCACAGGCTGGACCCATGGCACCCAAGGGCTGAGGCCAGCAGGGTCACAAGGCCAGGGGCCATGTCCTGCACTGGGGTCACAACAACCTCATGAAGCTCCAGGCTGGGGCAGAGGGGCTGGAAAGCTGGGAGAGGTCCTGGGGGTGCTTTGCCAGTGGCTGGACACGAGACCAGGTGGGCAAGAGGCCAAGGGCACCTGGGCTGTACCAGCCATGGTGTGGCCACAGGCCCAGAGCAGGGATTGTCCCTCTGAGCTGGCCCTGCTGAGGCACCTCCAGTGCTGAGGGCAGCTCTGGGCCCCTCCTGACAAAGGAGGACATTGAGGTGCTGGAGTGTGTCCAGGGCTGGGAACGGAGCTGGGAAGGGGCTGAAGCCCCAGGAGTGGCTGAGGGAGTTGGGAAAGGGGCTCAGCCTGGGGGAAAGGAGGCTCGGGGCAACCTTCTGGTTTGCACAAGTCCCTGACAGGAGGAGGCAGCCAAGGGGGTCGGGCTCTGCTCCCAGGGAACAGGGACAGGAGGAGAGGGAACGGCCTCAGGCTGGGCCAGGGGAGCTTTAGTTGGATACTGGGGACAATTTCTTCACTGAAAGGATTGTCCAGCCCTTCCACAGCTGCCCGGGGCAGGGATGGAGTTCCCATCCTGTGGTACCTGGGGACATCATTTGGTGGTGGTGGCCTTGGCAGTGCTGGGCTGCTGTTGCCAGGTGGCTGCTGTTGGACTTAATGGTCTTAGAGGGTTTTTCCAGTTCTGTGGCTCTAAATGCAAAGTTTTCTATGTGAATATTGATATAGTCTGTATTCCAAAATGATGGAATGTTTCACATTGCTTTTAGATTAAAAGTTGAAACCAGATCTCCAAATTTCTCACAGGACTGTGGTATTATTTACTGAGCAATAGTATTGTGCTACTGTGTGTACAGGGGAATATCAGATGTCTGGAAGAATTAATGAATATTCAAGGAGTGCTGCTTTGCAATGAGTTTCAGCTGAGAGCTATGTTCATTCATATACATTTAAGTAAAGCTTAGATTTGCTCGTTTTTCATAAATCTTTTGAAGGGAGGAAAACAATAAGGCTGTGCTTTTATAGAGTAAATTTAAAATTAAAATTAGACATTTAGGTGTCACTTCAGTTGTAAAGTAGCCCTTAGTCTGATGGTTGGAACAGGGAGTTTATATGTGCAGAACTTGCTTAGACAAAGCATTAAGGATTCTTCCTAGTTCATAATATTTCTATCATGTGCAGGGCTTTTCAGCACCCTCACTAAATTAGTTCTTGGAAGCCCTTGTTCACTATATTAATGTAATCTATCTCACACATGGTAAAACAAACTGTTTGGCCTTCCAAAGGAGAGGACCCCAATCTTAATAAATATTTAATTATAAAACCCCTGTGTGGGGAATACTAGCTAATTCTTTTCTCTTTGCACCAGCTGTGAGCTGCTCCATGTGATGTACAGCACAAATTCTCAAGGAAAGAAGAGCAAATTGAAAACACCACCCCTGTGGGTTCCCTTATTAGACTCGAAGTGACTGTGAAATTTGCAGGACACAGCTCATTAAAACAAGGCTGGCAATCTGTGACCCCTTGAGTGGGAAGAGGAGATCCATGCTGGAAAACAGGCTGTTGCTTTCATTGGGGGAAACTCAGCTAGGGGGGAGGAAAATGTTTGTGGCTGCTTATTAACCCCCTTCTCTCCAGAGCTCCTTACAAGCTGCATCTTCAGGATTTTGGGGCTGCTGTGGCTCGGGCCTGGTTAGAAATGAAGGAATGGATGCCTGGAGAGCTGCAGGTGTTCCCCATCCCAGCCCCAGGCTCCCAGGGGTGTTTGTGCTGCTTGGGCACTGAATGGTGCAATGGAAATATCAGTGCCCAGGTGTCTCATCAGACACATGGGAACTCAGCATAGCACAGGACCAAGGGCTACAGAGCTGCTTTTTCATTACTGAGATATTTAATTGGTATTAATTTAGTGATAATTGCAGTGGTCCCCCTGACCCAGGCGAGTGTATCAAGAGGAGCAAATTTTAACAGAATCCCAGAATTCCTGGAATCCAGGTCAGGCTGGAAGGGACCTCAGAGGGTCACCAGGTCCCAGCTCCCTGCTCCAGCAGGGCCATCCCAGAGCACAGGAGACAGGATTGTGTCCAGATGGTTGTGGAATATCCCCAGTGAGGAGACTCCACACCTTCCCCGTGCAGCCTGTTCAGGGCTGGGCACTGCCCAGGGCAGAATTCTGCCTCCTATGCAGGGGAATTGCTGGGATCAGCCCCTGCCCATTGCTCTGGTGCCACTGCTGGGCCCTGCTCAGAGCCTTCCCTGCACACAGGGACACACAGGGACACTCAGGACTGACAGCCCCTCTCAGCTGGGGCTCCTCTCGAGGCTGAGCAGCCCCAGCTCCCTCAGCTTTTGCTGGGCATGGAGATGCTCCAGGCCCTCCTCATCCTCATAGCCTGTGCCAGCCCTGCTCCAGGAGAAGCCCAGATCTGGACACAACATTCCAGAGGTGCTTCCTAGGGCTGGGCAGAGGCATGGGATCCCTCCCCGACCTGCTGGCAATGCTCTTCGCAATGCTTCCCTGGATATAGCATTGGCCTCCTTGACCCTAGGACAAAGTGCTGGCTCATGGACAATTCATTCCATCTGGGCTGTCCCATTAAATGATCTCTTGGAGTACTTGGTGTTGAATTCCACCCTTTTGGCAGATCAGAGCACAGTGCTCTGAGTGAGGAAAGCTTCAGCTGCAGAGGAGCTGTCCTGGCTCTGTAAAACAGCTCTCAGCACTGTCAGAAGCCAGACCAGACCCAGACTGCACAGCCAATCTCACTTGCCCTCAGGCACAAGTCCTTAAAATTCCTCTCTGTGAGTATGCAGTACCCAGGGTGCTCCCAGACCTTGGTGCTGAATATTCGGCTATTGGCTGTTTGCACTGAAGAAAAGAACAGGATAATTTACCCCAGACTTACTCCAGGTTCTAATAAATTCCATTTTCATGCCACCAGAACCCAGGGAAAAAACAAGGCAAGAATGTAAACATTTTCTGCTTGAAAAAGCAGCTCTCTTAGTAGTTAAGTTCAATCCGTTAAGTGATCATCTAATTCTAGTCTGACATTTTCTGTAAGTGAATAAACCTGCATCTTAATTCTCCCCCTGTCAAAGATTAAATAATGCTACATCAGCTTTTAACATGATTGATCCAAGTAAAGACCATGGAAAATGTAGCCTGGTTGGAAACATTCAAGGAAATGATACATTTGGGGAGGGCTCCCCCCATCCCTGCTGATATGAAAGAGCTGGATTATGGGAAGAGAAAAGCTAGGATGACAACACTTAAACTGGTGTTGCTCTGCATGAGGGAGAGGAGAGGCTGAGTACAAAATGAGCTCAATAACTGTGAGTGAGATCCATGCTCTGATGGATTGGGAAAAGCAGGTTCACTTGAGGCAGATGCATCTGGATTTCCAAAATGACTACTCAGTCACAGACGAAGATTTTGGCCCTGCTTCACCATGACAGAGGAAAGAACCTAACCCCCTGTTTTGTGATATGTGGAGGATTGGTAACTTCTTTCCCTTGGACTTGGAACTTTCCTTTAGGAAAAATGGGAAGCGGGAGTGCAAGAAATAAAAGTCTTATAAATTTCTCATGCCTTTTGTGCCAATATTGCTGTTCTTTTTAGGGAGTCTGAGGGATGGAGGGACACTTGACTTTAAGTGACAATAACTTTGTGCTCTTGTGGTAGTTGTTCATCATCTGCCTGTGTGTATACCATAGTCTCTGAAACATTTCATTTGTTTTTCAAACAAACTTATTTGAAAATAAGTTCTAAATTCTTCCTGCAGTAATTCTGACATGGAAATGCTGCCTTTTCCTCACCCAAATCAATTCAGTGATTCACTCCTTACACAGTCTGCTGATGGTTACGAGGATGGAATTACAGGTTTTGTAAATGATTGTAAAACACAGATCTGGCTCTAAAGTGGTTTATTTTCATATCAATGATTTTAGAAAGTGAACTTAAAAATGCTGTCGTTTTCCTTGTGCACTGGGAGGCTGGAGAGAGGATTTTCGGAATATTTGATCTGCACAAAGTGCAGATGAGAAGATTGCTGGATTGGTAGGCAGAAGGAAAAAGAGAAAGAAAACAAACAGAGAAAGAAAATGAAGGAAGGAAGGAAGAAAGCCAGGAAAACACGGGTTTATTTTTAGGAAGTGTTTATTCTTAGAGTGGGAACTCACAGCCAGGCTGCATTCAGCAGAGCATCTGCACACAATGTTCTGACCTGCAGGTGCCCAGATACCCTTCCAGAGCCCCACACAACCCCAGCAGCTTTGAGTCGTCCCAAGAGAAGTGGCTGATTGCTTTTGCACCTATGCTATTAATAACTGAGGTGGGAGGGAAAAACTGATAGTTTTTAAATACTGGGGTCATTCCTTAAAGTCAAATTATATTGGGCTTTTGCATTTGCTGCCATCCCAATTAAATTCATGTTCTTCTCTCTTTGAATAGTGCACATTCCAAAGATTAAGTAGAAAGTTACTGAACTGATAACAAGGGATTGATATTTCTTACCTAATTGTCGCTGAGATGGATGGTTTGGGAAAATTTCCAAAACTGCACTTGGTTTAGTAGCCACACTTTGAGCACATCTTGCTGAAGCCTTGGGAAGTGGTGAAGGACAGGGATGTGTTTCCTGCAACTCTAAAGACTCTGGGATGAGCTGACCCAGTCTGGCTCCCGTGATCACAGTGATAACACAGGGAATCTTTATCACATCTGGAAAGTTTGTTCAATAATTAAATTACTCGTTTGGGACTGTGAGTGAGTATTAAAGTTCCTCAGTTGCTGGGCATTTGTCGGTGGATATGTTGGACCCCTTGCTGGAAGGCTGTGCTCCCACACGGAGAATCTCAGGACAGTTTCAGCTCGGATGCAGTAATTCAGTCCCTGGCTGAGAGGATGCTCTTCTTGGCGGCTTCCACTCCCAGCTGGTTACAAGGAGAGAAGGGATAATCGGGACAGCAGCCGAAGGAGTGGATACCCTCCCTTGCCCTTTTCCCTCCTGTCCCCCCCAGAGCCACGAGTGCTGACAGCAACTCTGGTTCCTATTTGTTTTCCCGTTCCTATCGGAGCACAGGGCTGTCCAGGGCAGGGATCCTTTCGCGCCGATCCCCCAGGTCCTTGAGGGGTGTGAAGAGTAAACGAGGTGTGAACAACACATCAAGTGGGCATCACAGGGAAGCGGAGCCGTGAAAGCATTTGCTCCGTAAAAATAGAACGGGGCTGTTGGCAGCGAGAGGTGTCTGGAACAGATAAACCCGGCAGTGAGTGATGGGAGCTGGGTTTATTTTATTAACGCAGCAGTCTGAGCTTCCTGACCTTATGAGAGAGGAGGGAGCTGGGCAGGACAGGTGAACTTGTAATTCATTCTTTAACGCTGGAAAGATTGCACCTCTCCTGATTCTGAACGGAAAGCCAAGAGCAGTTTTTAACCCTGGATCATCACCTCACCTCTCGGCTGGAATGGGGAATACAGGGTAGATTAACACCAAACAATGGTCCCATGGGAAAGCGTGAGCTGCACTCCCGTTTGTTTTAATGGGCTTTATTATGGAGGAGCTGCGGCCCTGCAGTCCCTCTGGAGCCCCCAGCATCCACCCAGCCGATCCTCTTTGATTATCCCTGGGCACTAGGAAGCTTATCTGTGTGCTTGGATTTAGGGTGGATGTTCTTCTCAGGTGAAATATTTATAATTCAAGGGGAATTTTTCTGACTAAACAATAAATTGCACCGTGGGTCTGCTATGAACATCCCTCATGTATAACTGTCATAGCACAGCACTGCCTTCAGTGCAGGGGTCTCATCCATCCCCATCCCACAGAGATCAGCATATTACGAGCAGAAAGTGATTTACCAGACAAGACCCAGTTCCTGCCTGTATTATTCCATGATTTATGGCCCATTTGATGTGGCTGTAGCCGGAGTGCAAGACAGAACCTGTTTTGCAACACAAACAAAGCGTATTAGACTAACAGATCTGATACTGAAAGATGGGTATCTCTTTGCATCACAGCTCTTTGGCCTGCTGTTTATTTGCTGTCTCACTCAACTCCAGCTCTGCTGCCAGAAAGGCTAAAGCATAAAATGGAATTACAGGTATTAACAACTGTGAGTTGTGTCACTTAGGAACACACAGCAACCACTGGAAAGGCCACCAAGGATGGGAGGGGGGGGGGGNAGGGAGCTCAGCACTCAAACCTGTGAGGTTTTCCCCACTGGCTCCAGGATTTCAGGTTTGGCCTGATGGGAGCAATCTCTGAGATTTCATCCACTCCTGTCTTTTAAAGGCATTAATACGGCATCTAACTTTTGTTTCACTAAGAATTCCACTTTAGATCCAGACCCGTGGAATCTGCCCCCAGAGCAGCCCCACACACCACTCTGCTGCTGCACAGATTAACAGGAGCTCTCACTCCTCACCTGGCCTCCTCTCACCCTCAGCTGCTCAGAACTTGGGGTCTTATTCACATCCCTCCTCATTCCTGGACCTTGAACCTCAGCTGCCCCCTGTTCTTTAGATGTCGTGGGGTAAATGCTGCTCAGCTGAACCCACTGAAACAGGAGCTGGTTTTAGCCTAAAACAGAATGAGGAGGCCTTGTGTGAGTGCCTGCAGAGAAAAGAAACCCATGCTGGTTTGCAGACATCACCAGTGTTTGAATTTCCCTTCTGTGCTATCTTGGGGGTGAGCAGATAGATAAATTCAGGGGCATCTTTTAGATCTTATAGAAGCTGAGACTCAAAGGTGCTGAAATCAGGCTTCAAAGAGCACTACAAAGAGCCAAATTTAGGCACCCATCTTCTGGACACCTCACCCCAGCTTTGGGCACTGAGCTCTCACTTAGAAGACTTTGAATGCTGCCAGGTGTCCTGATGGCAGATCATGTTATCCAGGAGCCAGCAGAAACCATGGGAAAATCAGCTGAAACTTCAGGAAAGACAGGTACTGATGTGACAGATGGGACCTTGGCCCAAAGCTGAGAAATAATGAGAATTAAAAGTGTGTCACTAGGGAAAAGCAAGATCAAATGCTTTAAATCACAATATATTACAGTTCCCCCCAGCATTTTAGCAATATACAGGCTTAAGGCCTCTTTTTTGCCCTTTTTTGGAAGAAAGAATGCCTCAGTGTGGACTTACCTAAACAGCTTGGGAATGTTTTAGCACTTGATTATTCTAAAATACTGAGGGTTTGTGGCACTTGAGCAGATGGACTTGAAATCCCTGGTTTGCATCTTGATGGTTTTTCTCTTTGGCCTCATTTGTTAAAGGCAGAGGGATTGTTAGGCCAGAGGCATTTCTGTCATCTCTTGGGAGATGGTGCATGTGACTTTCTGTTTTCCATGGAAACCGGAGTAGGAAATAGTTAACAAAAGGCTCCCGGCTCTGCAGTGTGAGAGAGCAGGTTAAGAGGTTTGGGGGGAAAAAAAACCAGAAAACAAGAGCATCACTCTCAGTAGCAGCCAAGGGTAGAGGTCTCCAAATCTCAGAGCCTGTTTCTGGGGCAGTCAGGCTCACTCTCTATTCTGCAGAGCCCCGTGTGGTTTGAGGGCTCCACAAACCTTCCTCACCCTCCCCTTCAGCCTGAAAATCCTCATCGAGGAGTTCTGACAAACTTGGGAGATAATTTGGTCTAAAGCTTGCAAAAGCACCTGTCTGGCCTCCTCAAAACAAGAAACCTCCCTGGTTTAGAAGTAATGATTCCAGGGCTGTTTGGAGTCCTGGCCACCCCCATTTAACTGGAGGTTTCTTGCGAAGCAAGGGGCTTCCCTTGCTTTGGGCATCACCTTTGGAGCCTGACCCACCAGGCAGCTGGGGCATGGGGCTGGAAAGCAGCAGAGGGGCCACAGGGCTGGGCTGCAGCCAGAAAAGTGCCACTCATAAACTAACACAGCTTGGCTTCCTGGCAGGAAAGTGTCCACCGGAGGTGTTGGTTGGGAAGTATTTCCGTACACATGGACCTTCCCCCGCTGGTGCCTCGGTTTCTCCTTTGGCATGGAATGGGGAATCTCCCTCTCAGCTCTTCTGTGACTTCACTGATGCTGATGAAATGTTAATGCTCGAGAAGGGTCATTGCTGGAGGTCTGTTTTGATAATATTCTCCTCATGGCCATGGACTGTGGAGGAAAATTTCCCTGCTGCTTTCCCATGGTATTTTGTCATAGCTTGTCGTGTCCCCTCTGCTAGGGAGCTTTTCCCTGGGAAGCTCCAGCCTCTGCTTTTCCTGGCAGGCCTCGAAGGAAAGAAGGGCTGAGATTTAAGAGCAGAGCAAAGCACTCAGTGCCACAAAAGCACCCGGAGATTCAAAGCCTCCCACACCTGTGTTCCCAGGGAACTTACCGAGTCTCAGCAGTCTGTTCCTGAGCACAATTGTGCCTGCAAAGAAACTGTCTAAGCATTGTACAGCACAGGGCAGACTTTTAAGTACTTTTTTCTTCCTTTTGTTCCTGTAGCCAAAGTCCTTCTCTCTTTGATTTATGGATTTGGAGCCCATCTTTAATTATTTGCCCTGAACTGCCTGAAGCAGAGCTCAGCAGGAGTAAGAGGCAGCTCAGCCCTGCTGGCTTTTCACAGCAGTGTTCCATGGGAATGACCATTCACGTGTGTGTGAGGGGCACAGCTCCCTGCCTTCTGCTCCTTGGGGTGTGGGGTATACTTGGATGTGCTGGGCGAGCTCACAGGCTCCAGCACCTCCCTGCTTGTCCACCCCATCCCCCTGCTCCACAGGCCACACAGAAACTGCCACAAAGCCCACTATAGGCACAGAACATTCCAGCAAGGCAAATCACCCTGGTGTGGTGCCTAAAGGCATTTTCAGTGCTGGGAAATAAGGGTTCACTTATTCCCTTTGAGACTTCTGCTCCAGGATGAATAGCAGTGATGAAAATGTGCCACAGAGCAGGCAGGTTGGCACAGTCACCCTTGTACTGCTTAGCAAGACCTGTTTGGGTCTGGGAGCTCAGATTTCCCTGTCTCAAGATGCTTTGAAAGGCTCTGCCTTGATTGCACTTCCATCCACTCAAGATAAATAATTGTGTTATCAGTCCACAGCAAAGCCTGAGCCTCCAGGGCTTTATGGCAGCAGCGCTGGAGCTCCCAGTCCTCATACAGCAAGGGGGACCCAGAGCAGCTGTGGCTGCCCCTGGATCCCTGGAAGTGTCCAAGGCCAGTTTGGACAGGGCTTGGAGCAACCTGGGCTAGTGGAAGGTGTCCCTGCCCATGGCAGGGGCTGGAATGAGATGGGCTTTAAGAGCCCCTTCAACCCAAACAACTCTAGGATTCCATGACTCTCTCCCCCACTGACTCTGGGGATCATCCTCTACTGTGCATGGTGGGATGCAAAACTGGAGCTTCTTCCTCTATGGGTAAATCCTATTTCAGCTCCCTTAAATCGTTTCTTCCCCAAAAAAGCTTACAACAGCTTTCTGCTGGAAGCAGGGGGATGGTTGTCAAAGCCTCAGGAAACCCCTTTGATGTGGGACAGGCAACTGGGAGAGGTGGTAATGAGGTGCTGGGAGAACTTCAATCACCAGGGAGGGAGACCAGCAGTTCTGAAGCTGCCAGCAGCAGGGCCCCTGTGCTGACAGACCACAGGGTGAGGGGATGGCTGATTAAAGCTTACAGGCCTTGAGTGCTTTAGGGACAGACTAATTATGTGGCTCTGAACAGAATTTCTGGACCTGCAAATTTATGGAAACACTTTTTTGGTCAGCAACAGAGGGGGCAAACAGGTATTCAGTTATCAGTTCATATTTGTGTGTCCACCTCACTCCAAAGTCTTTGTCCCTGCCTGCAGGCTGCTTAAATTGAAAATTCTCTGGGGCAGGACCTCTGCCCTTCTCCTCTTGCAGACTCAGAATAGAAAGGGATTTCAGCCCTGGGTGGAGTGCACTGATACCATGGCTATAAATACAGTGGTGGTGGGAGTACTCTGCTGAGGGGCTTTGTGCCAGCCACGGCAAGTGAGGACCTGATGGGAGCTACAGCAGCAAAGAGCAGACCTGTGGATTGCAGAGTGCTTTCATTGGCATCAGGGTCACCTCCTTTGTGCTGCCATCACAGGCACCTCCGAGGCCATTGCTGCAGGGGCACACATGGCAGTGCTGGATTAGGGACCTGGTCCCAGCTGTTTCCCAGCTGCAGATGCGCAGGGACAGCCAGCACTGTCCCCAGGATGTGGCACTCAGCACAGCTGAGGCAGCAGCCACCTCCTGACATTTACCCTGACTCTTCCCACCTTTGCTTTCCCCAGAAACGCCCCTGCTGTCCTTTGTTACTAGGGCCGTGGAGTGTCCTGCTGCTGCCAGCGCTGTACTCCAGGTACACTGCGACCTGGCTGCCACAGCTGAGCCTTCCCAGGACTTCTGTGAGTTAGGAGGGGGTGAGAGCTTTACCTACAGCATCCAGCTGGGCAAAACCTCTGCTTTCTGAGAGCTGCTGTGAGACAGAAACACTCAGAATGCATTCCCCATCCTGATTCCTCCCTCACAGCCCTGCTGGAATCACAAAGGCAGGACTACAGCTCGTGTCCTTTACAGAATAAGGTAGAGCCGAGCTTTGACCTGGGCTAAGCTTCCAATGCCTGACTGTAAATCACAAATACAGATTGTGTGCCAGACAGATTTTTATCTTTTCCTAACTAAAGTACTGCTGGTAACTCCAAGGTACTGGCTGGAATATTCCCTGCTGCAAGTGTGGACACTGGGAAGGATAACGAAGTGTGTTTGTATGGCTCGGGCTGCTACTTAATAACTCGAGAAGAGACTCCAGCTTCTCATTAGAAAGCAACATTTTTAGTTTTTATTGTTTTTTAATGAAACCATTTCTTCCCAGAAAAGAAGAGAATTGCCTCTTTCCTAAGTGGACATATTCATGAAAAAATAATCCCCAAGTTTTCATTACAGTCTTGAACAAGAACTTGAAAATAAAATCTGCTTGTTTCTTCCCCTGGCACTCCACAAAAGGGAAGAATAGAAGAAAAAGAGCAAATGTGAATTCTCAACCCAGATTTTTTGTGGACAGCGTGGAAACATGTAACAGCTTGCTTGGTTTTGAGATGCTATGAATTGAGTTGGCATTTTCCAAAGTCCTCATAAACCCCACTGGATTATTTTGGATGGATTTCAGCTCTAAGCCCCAAAAACCAGAGTCACCAAGTGGGAGCAATGTGGTTTTGCTCCCAGATACCTCCCCAGGCCCTCAGAAGTACTCCCTCCAGCTGCTGAGAGAGCAGAGGTTACTGGGTTCCCTCTTTTGTGTTATCCTGTGATGAAAAGTGTGAGTTGAACTTGGTTTTGCTCTGGGAAGAAAACAGCTTTGGTTTGGCTGGAGGGGCTGAAATCTCCTGATGGACATGGGGGGCTTCTCCTTGTCTTCTCTGCTGCTTTGAGCTTGGGAGGGACAGGTTCAGGTTCCGTGCTGCCTCCTGCCCTGCTTCCCTGAGGAAAAGGAGTGGCCATGGAAGAGCAGGAGGGGAAGAAAACTGGAAGGAGTTTGCATGCTGCCCTTATTGTGTGTGAGGAAAACACAAGCTGGCTTCTCTCTGAGAGCCCCAGCCTGTGCATAATTACTTTCCTTAGGGTGCCCAGTGCTGGTACCTTTCTTCAGGTGGGATTTGTGCACTTGGAGTGGATCTTTGGGTGTTTTTGCCATGCTCTAGGGTCTGGCTTGGCTTCCAGCGCTGGTGTGAAGGACAAGTGCAGAAGAAATGACCGAGGTATGTCTTTGTCTAGAGGTGCTTTTTGCTTTGCTGAGAGCTAAAATATGGACAGTCTAACCCAGTTCCATCCTGCTCTGTCCCAGCTCTTGCCAGAGCCCCTTTTGCCCCTGCCCCCTTAAAGGCTGCATTCCTTGGTCACAGCAGTAGCACAACCTGTGGCTGGTGTTTCAAGGGTTTGTGTTCAAAGTATTCCATGGGTGGCTGGTGCCACTTTCCACTTGTACAGAGAAAGAAACTGAAGCACAGATCAGGCAGATAATGGGATAAATGTTAAAACCAGGTTTGTATGGAAACTTGCTGTGTCTGAGAACCTTTTATGAGCCCTCTGTTAAACTCTCTGACCTTCTCCTCAGCTGCTGACAGGTCTGTGATAGCACAAAAAGTAGTAATTCCTCATTGGCTACAGAAAGGATAGTCCAGCCCAAAGAGTCAGTCCTTGCCCTTAGACCTGCTTAGAATCAACTGGCCCTCCATGACCCATCTGTAAGGGGGAAACTGAGGCACAGATCTCCCAGAGCTTGCAAATTCCCTGCTTGTGCAGGCAGGAAAACTATGGTGGAAACTGCAGCACTTATGAAAAAAGATGCTGGTGGCAAAGTGGGTCCTTCTCATGTTTGGTATAAGTGACATTGAAGAGGCTTGTGGGGTTTCTCCTCCCCTTTGGCACCACAAGGGCAGCACCTTTCCAAGGCTTTGCCTGCTGCTTGTCCCACTGGGTTCTCTGGACACCTGGAAGCCCTTGTCTCTTCTCTCCCCTCCCAAATTCAGTACAAAGCTGCTTTTTATGCTGCCTGAAATCCCTGATACAGGGGAATTTCCATACTGCTGGGATCATGTCACAGTTTGAGAGACAGGTGTCTGCCAAGAAAG